>CAUYQG010209438.1:0-21339 GCA_963574415.1 Tarsius wallacei
GAGGATAGTGCCCTTTTCTCATTAGATCCAGGGAGCTTTGAAGTTTCAAGATTATATTGCTTAAAATAGTGATGGGTCCTCTCTGGGGATGGGGGGACACTCCTTATCAACAAGGGTGCCTGAACGAGACATATTTGTGTAACTAACCCTTAACTGTACCCCTCAATATCACAATAAAAAAAATTATATATAAAAAAAAATTGTGTTTACTTCTTTGGGCTATTTAGGCTATTTCCTCTTTTAATCATAAGTAAAGCAGAAATCATCATTCCATTACATGAATAATCTTCTCAAAATGATATCTAATTAAATTTTCTTCATAAAAATTTTGATAGAATTTTTAAATGTTAAATATTTAATCTATCCAAAATTAATTTTTTTCTATGATATGAGATACTTCACTAATTTATAAATAATTGAGTAACATTACATAAAGATTGTTAACCAGTTCACATTTTTCCTGCTGATTTTGAATTATTCCCTTATTTTAAAATAAATGGATATGTTCTTGCCTACAACGAGAATTTTATTTTTGTTTTCTTTTTTAAATTATTGTATCATTATCTATCTATCATCGATCTCTCTAATCTCTGTTTATTTTTCAGTCAATGTTGACTTATAATCTAAGACCTTCAGGAAATTGTTGAAATAGTGACAACTGACATACACAAATTTTTCTTGATTTCAGAGGAAAAACTTATAAGATTTCACCATTAAGTAAAATATCTATTATATAATATGGAATCAATAGTTCAGATTATGAGGTTTTACTTTATACCTACTTTGCTATACTTATTTTATTATTAACATGGCAAACTATATTGGTATTTATATTGCCAAAACAATCTCTCATTTCTGGAATAAATTCAATTTTGTCACATTATATCAATTTTTTAAATATGTCATTAGATATATACACTAATATTGTAGTCATCACAGAGATTACCTTAACAATTTTCTTTAAGTTAATGTCTGTCAGGTTTTGGCATCAAAATCATCCTGGCCTCATAAAATGTATTCAAAAGTGTCTTTTCTTTTTACATTTTCTAGAAGAGCTTATGATTATTTGGTATAAATTTTTTACTAACTATTTGGGAAAATTCACTAGTAAATTAACTGCATCTGCACATAACATCAATGAAAATTTATACAATATGCAATTATTTTCTTTTACATTCTGTTGTATGACCATTCAGATGTCTTTTGTCAGATGTTTTATGTGTTTTTGCCCAGAAATTTGTGTATGTCATCCAAATTTCAAATCCATTAAGTAGTCATAAAACTCTTTTATTTTTCATTTAATATCTTGGGATTTATATTAGTGTTTTTTTTCTACTTGTCATAATATATATTTCTTCCCCATTCTCTTTGTCTTTCTTTTTTTGCTCAGTCTTGAGAGGATTTTGTTGGGTTTATTAGTCTCTAAAAGAAACAACTCTTCTTTATTGATTTTTCTGTATTGTGATTTTCATGTTTTATTAATATACTGTCTTATGTTTATTATTTTCATCTATTTTATTTCTTTTTGTTTAGATTGCAGTTCTATTTCCAACTGCTTGAAATATGGTAATAACCTTAGTTTTTCTAATATACTTTTTAAAAAAAATTGTGGGGTACAGTTAAGGGCTAGGTATACAAATATGCATTGTGCAGGTACCCTTGTTGATGAGGTATGCCCCCCCAACCCCATACTGATATTGAGTACCATTACTAATATACTTTTTTAATGTCATAAATTTCTTTATAAACAACTTTAGTTGTATTCACAAGTTTTTATATTCCATATTGTTATTCAATTTAGTTCAAAATATTTTAAAGTGCATTTTCATTTGTTTTGACCCATAAAATAGTTAGGCTGATGTGATGAGGTGTGATCATTTCAACATATTGTTTGGAAACTATTGAAAGTTCTAATTTTGTGGCTTAATTTCTTTTATCAACCAATAATTTATAGACACTAGAGAGAAAACAACACAGATCCCCCCAAATACATATATATATATATATATATATATGTAAACTTATGCCCTTTTACAGCCTTATCTTACTGCCTGAAAGATATTACAAGCCATTAAGTAAAATACCAAGAAAAACCTAGTAATCTTCTCAAGTTGAGGAGTCAGAATTTGAAGCTGGGAGGTCTTTCTGCTCTATCATATAGGATTCAATGCTGTAGAATAAAAAGCTGTGAGAGAGTGCTCCAGGAATATGAAAAGTCTTTTTCTTGAAATTTAAGCTAGGTAGTTATCAGCACATGTATGTGAAGAAACTACTAAAGTCAGAGAAAGATTCACACAAAGTAATAAAAGTGGAAAAATGTTATAGTTCACACAAGGTCGGAAATTATTTGCAGACTCAGATTAGAGTGGGAAAACCTGGCTATGATATAGAACATCCAGTAAGGGTCTCAGAGTGTATACCCTCAGGAATGTGGAGTGATGGAAATAAGAAAACAATTATAGGCCGGGCACAGTGGCTGAGCCTGAAATCCCAGCACGCTGGGAGGCCCAGGCGAGAGGATTGCCTTTGCCCGGGATTTCGAAACCAGTCTGGGCAACTTGGTGATACCTCGTCTCTACAATAAAACACAAAAACTACCTGGGTATGTGGTGTTCATCTGTAGTTCCAGCTACTTGTAAGGCTGAGGCAGAAGGATCGCCTAAGTCCAGCAGTTCCAAGGCTGTGGTGGCCATGAGAGTGCCACTGCACTCCAGCCTGGGCGACAAGAGTGAGACACCAACTCAAAAAAAACCAAAAAGGAATTATACATTCTCTCATACCATGAGAGACCATCTCAACTTCTGGTAGGCACAGATATAATTAATCTATTTTTCCTGTACTTGATAATTAAACTCATTATTTGTAAAACTGCTATTATTTGAAAAACATCATTTTCCCAAGATTCCCACTTGGGTAGCTGAGTCATGATAGATTTTAGCACTAACCAACTGCTGGTCTTAGGCTCTCATATTCACTCTAAGTCTCAGTCATAATCTCAGCATTATTGTTAATAGAAAACATAAAAGTGATACACACATGCACATATACATAATACAAAGTAAAACATATTTTACATACTATACATAATATGCAAAATATGTATTTATATATTATATATTCTCTATATAATATGCAAAATATATTTACATATTTTAAATTATATATGTGTGTATATAGTATATATGTATATATGTAATTATTTCTTGCTTCAGCTCCAAATTTCTCTCGAGGTTCATTTGCTTCTGCCTACCCGATACTCTTTAGAATTATTTTTAATATTGGCTTGCCGACAGTATATACAGTTAGTCATGTGGAAAAGCTCCCAATTCCATTTCATTCTTTAAGAATAATTTTTGCTCAGTAGAATGTACTAAATTGGCAGTTCATTACTTTCAGTACCTTAAATATATCTTTCCAGTGTCTTATGGATCCATTGTAGCTGTTGAGAAATCAGGTATTAGTTAATTACCATTTTCACAGTATCTATTTTTCTTCTGGATGTTTTTAATATATATTTTTTGTTTCTTGGGGTTTCAGTAATTTTGCTATCAAAGCATAATTTTTTAAATTTACATTGTAATTTGTTGTTTTTTCCAAACTTTGAGTTGATGACTTTTCTAGTTTGGAAAATTATCCATAATAATATCTTCAGTTATTGCTTCTACATTTTTCTCTTTTTACTCTTCCTTTGAAATTGTGCCTAAATATACTATACCTTCTATCTATTCTCTATTCTAAAAGTTTCCATCTTTCCCTTTACACTTAATTGAAAATAATTTAAAGTCTGTCTTCAGTTTTGTTTAATCATTGTTTAATGTTTTGATTAATTTTTAATTTTATATTTTATCTTTTTAGTTATATAATTTTTTATTTTCTTAAATTGATGATGTTAATTTTATACTTTCCTAGTTTCTGCTAAAATTCTCGAGTTTGACTTGTGTCTTTGAACATAGTAAACATAGTTGATTTATAGTCCAATATCCTTGTGGGATTAATTCTGTTTTTTCTATTTCTGGTATGTCCAACCTTTTTATCTTGTCTCCTTAAGTACCTGGTGATTGCATCACTTATTTTGTACCTCATATCAAACATCTAAAAGGATTAAATGTTTAACTATTTCCTCCTCTACCTTTCTGAAACCTATTCTCACAGATCACACTCATTTTTTTTTTTTTTTGAGTTGGCGTCTCACCCTGTCACCCAGACTGGAGTGCAGTGGTCGCTCCCGGCCACTGCAGCCTCGACCTGCTGGGCTCCGGCGATCCTTCCGCCTCAGCCTTCCAAGTAGCTGGAACTACAGGCGCGAGCTACCAAGCCAGGCTTATTTTTTTTTAGATTTATTGTAGAGATGAGGTTTCGCCTGCCCAGGCGAGTCTCGAACCCGCAGGCTCAGGCAATCCACTCACCTCAGCCTCCCAAGGCGCGGGATTACAGGCTGAGCCACCGAGCCCAGCTGATCACACTCATTTTATTGCAGGGATAATTCATCCATTAGATTGCTATAGCAAATACCTTAGTTTTGGTTTTTTTTTTTTTTTCTTTTTTTCTAACCTCATAAATCCATTGAAGTTTGAAACATTTGTAGATTTTCATACGAAATAAAAATATACAATATGTTCAAAACTATCATTTACCATTAACATTTGAAATGGATAATATCATCAGGGAAAAATATAATATCAAAAATTAGGCATGAATAAAACCTTTGAAACCAAAGGAAAAATGTAAAGATTGAATGGATAGTGACATAGAAGGTTCAAATCTGCTGCTAAAATAACTGCACAGCCCTGGCTAGAGACATCTCGCTATGGCTTCTGAGGAAGCTATATTAATTTTGCCCTGCTACTGACGAATCTTGGCTGAGTTTGCCACCATTGCTCATAAAAAAAAGAATTAACTTTTTTTTACTTAGGTCTTCCTAGTTTTGCATAAGTACTGCATATTACATAATCAAAATTAGAACACTGATTAAAAAGGATTTCAGAAAATATAGTTCCCCAAAAGACTATTTTACACAGGAGCACCTGGGAGGGGACAGAGATTGGGGTGAGTGCTTACCTACAACATATGAGTCATTACTTTGATTCACACTTTCATCATCTCTGCAAGCTACTGCCCAGCTTCCAATTTTACTCTTACCCATCTTCAAATGCATTCTTCACACAGCAATAGGAATCACCTATTTGATACATTTATTGAATCTTTTCAGGCCTTCTCTTTAAGCTCTTCAGTGACTTCCCTTTGCATTTAACATAGATTTTTAATTTCTACCATATCCTAACAAATCACCATTGACCACAAAGTCCTGCAGAATTGGGCTCCAGCTCTAGATCC
This sequence comes from Tarsius wallacei, assembly GCA_963574415.1. Lineage (NCBI taxonomy): Eukaryota > Metazoa > Chordata > Mammalia > Primates > Tarsiidae > Tarsius > Tarsius wallacei. The sequence goes on from CAUYQG010209438.1 coordinate 5,335, forward strand.
AAAGTTATCTCTGTTTATTTTTACTATGCTAAATCCATATTTTTTCCATTTCCTTTAATATAAAATATTATACTATGTTAGGAAATATGCACATGCTAGAGGTTACGAATATTCCTTTGCATGGAATATTCTTTCTCTCTAAATTTCATGTGGCATGCTACTTTTCACCTTTTAGGATCTATACCATATATTTGCTCTTCAGAGTGATTTCATGCCCTCTCCCCTTTAATGTGGAATTTCCATAGTCTTATCAACATTATTTCTTATCTCATCACTTTCTTTTTCCTTCATAGGTTTTACACAAATAAATAATCATTTTACTTAATTTTGTCTTACTAATTTCAAATCTGTCTCCACCAGTATATAGAAAACCTCCCTAAAACAAGGGGAACATTTGTCTTTTTACCATTGAAATCCCAGTGTTAATCGTGGGGCCCACCACCACACTTGTATGGAAACAAACTTGAAAACCTAAAGGAAATGGAGGACTTTCTGACATCATACAACCTCCCCAGGCTGAAACAAGAAGAAATTGAGAACCTAAATAGACCAATGCTACCCATCAAAAAAGAACTGGATAAAAATATGTGGTACATATGCATAATGGAATATTACACAGCCATTAAGAAGAAAAAATTCATGAACTTTGCAGCAACCTGATGGACTTAGAGTCCATAATACTGAGTGATCTTTCACAGAAACAAAGAACTGAGTATCACATTTTCTCACTCATAAGTGGACCTTGAACAACTATCATAATACTGTAAGAAAAGGATTGATCATAGTGGGAACTACAGGGGTGTGTGTGGTAGGTGAGGTGCAACTTGCAGTAGTGAGGATCTGCCTGGGAAAGGGGGAGCACACCTCATCAACAAGGGTACCTGCACAATGAGTATTTGTAGACCTAACCCTGATTTGTACCCCACAGTTTTAAAATAACAAATTTAAAGGTGAAAAAAAAAGAAAGTGGACTGGATTAAAAAAAAATGTGGTACATATATCCAATGGAATGCTACACAGACATAAAGAAGGACAAAATTATGGACTTTGTAGTAACTTGGATGGATTTAGAGTCTATTATACTCCGTGGTCTATCACAGAAACAAAGAACTGAGTAACACATGCTCTCACTAATAAGTGGACCAATAATATTTATCATAATGCTACATGAAAGAGATTGGCAGTAGTGGGTCACTGCCAAGGGTGGGGCACATAATGTTAATAAGGGTACCTGATCCCAAACCAGGTGGAGTGAGGACCAATGGGAGGGCCAAACTTCACTTGTACGATGACCACTTAGGTATCTAGCCCTGAATTGTAGCCCACATCCTTAAAATTGAAAAAAAAAAAATGTAAAAAAGAGAGAGAGAGAGAGAGAAATTGAGAAAGCAATGAGAAAATGTTTATTATCACCATAACCTTAAAAAAAAGGTTTTCAAAAAATAGAATGTCAGTGGATGGAGAGAAGCAAAGAGGTTGGATATCATGAGAACTGAACATTGTCTTTGCTTTTGGTACTTGGGGATTCTTGGTGTAAGGGCAGTTAAGTTGTGTTCTGATAACATAGTTTTAACATGTTAAGTTGTTAAAATAAACACAAAAACATAATTTTTGTTTTCGTAAACTATGAAAAAATTATTTTCTCTATGTTTGCCATTATAGCATAACACTGTGAAATTCGGTTCTTTACAAAATTCATATACTAAAGCCTTAACCCCCATTACCTCAGAATATGATCCTATTTGGAAATAAGGTCATTGCAGATGTAATTAAAGTTAATATGGTTGTACTGAAGTTGAGTGAGCCCTTAATGTAATATGACCTCCGTCCTTACAAAAATGAGAAATTTGGACACAACATACACACACAAAGGAAGTATCCATGTAAATAAACATCAAGGCAGAGATCAGGTGATGTGTCTGCCAGCCAAGGAACATCAATGGATTGCCAGCAAACTACTAGAAGCCAGGAGAAAGGCATAGAACAGATTATCTTTCATAGTTCTTGGAAGGAATCAACCCTACTAAAGGCTTGATTTTGAACTAGCACTCAGAACTGTAAGACAGTGCACTTCTGCTGTTTAAGCTACCCAGTTTGTGATACTTTGTTATGACAGGACTAACAAATTAATATAGATTTCAATGTGGTAGAAATTGTGCTAATAACCAATAACCAAAAATTAAGTAGGAAGGGGCTATAGTTATTTCTTATTCTTTAAGGCTATTTTTATATCCTAAGTCTTCTATAATTCTTCTTCAGTCTTTTATGACATATTACTTAGTAAGTAGTTTTATCACTTTAAAGAGAAAAGAGAAGAAAATTAAAACAAACTTCCACAATGTCCCCATCTTTCTATTTCCAAACATATACCTATGCAGATCCATATTTGCTACTTTCCTCCAACATTAAAATGAAATGAAAAAGAAGAAACGTGAGAAGTCTCTTGTGTTACTCTATTCTTCCTGTTTTGTTTGTTTCTGCTAGTTTTGCTTTTAATCTCATACTTTCTCACGTCTTTGGTACCCTCTAGTATCAACACCACCCTTCCTGCATGATTAATTTCTCCAGCTCTTCTGTTTTTTTCTTTGATCTTGTAAATATATTTAAAATTTCCTACGTTTAATTATTCCTCTTTTGTTTATTTATGTTTCCTTAGTTGCCATTCTATCCATAAGTTTTTCTTGTGTTCAAATATTTAGAGAAAATAAAAATCACTGTTTCTTCTTTTTTGAACCCACTGCCTTGTGATTTCTGCCACTGATATTCAATGAAAAGTTCTTTGTTTATGATGAAAACAATTTATAAATTTCATTGAGTAATTTTCAACTTTTTTATTATTCACTTATCATTGCAACTTCAATTGCTGTAGATACATTTTTAAAAAATCACTTGTGGCTGGTTTCCACTTCTTTTACTGGTTTCCCTTTTTTCTTTCACTTACTTGTCTTTCATCATCCATTCAGAAATGTTACTTTCTCCCAGGGTTATTCTTAGGACATCTTATTCATTTATAAATCTTCGACTACTTCCTGATACATGGCTAAAATGTCAACTTCATTTGCTGACTTTCGTGACCATAAAACATATGCTTTGGGATACTTCAAAGAAAAACAGTATATTTTAAAGTTTGGTAAGGTTAGAGTGAGTGTTTAAAGTAAGAAGAGGCAAGACATATGACTGGGTAGAAACATAGAACCCGGATCTCAATCTCTCTCTCTCTCTCTCTCTCTCTCTCTCCCTCTATCACACACACACACACACACACACACACACACACACACACACACACACGGTCTTGTGAGTTAAACAGAGACAGAGAAGAGACAAAATAAAATTTAGAAAAAATTGTTTTCGAAAAGTAAGAATTTCACAGTAAACAAAGGATTTTTTTACCAGATCATTTGGATGCAGGCATGGATTCTGAGAATAATAATTTCTCCCCATACAGAATAATAGTTTCTTCTCACCTATAACATAGCATATCATAAGCCCCAAGACTTCTGCTGTCATCCACTACACAGTAAATTGGCTGAATCAAATATTTTATTCATTATTGTACTATTTGACCAAGTACTTTTCCTTAGAAAAAGGACTATATAGACCAAGGGTCCCTAATCCCCTATGGGTCGGGACCTAACAGTGACCTGTTAGGAACTGGGCTGTACGGCAGGAAGTGAGCAGCAGGCTGGCAAGTGACACTTCATCTGTGTTTACAGTCGCTCCACATCGCTTGAACTCTGCTACTGTCATATTAGCAACAGCGTTAGATTTTCATAGGCGAGGGATCTAGGTGACCCACTCCTTATTCCCAATTGTGAGGTGGAGCAGAAGGGTGATGACAGCGCTGGGGAATAGCTGCAAATACAGATTAACATTGGTTGTGAGCTTTGGCTACTCACTGCACACCCATTCTCCCCGCAACTTTCAGTGGAAAAATTGTCTTCCACATAACCCATCCCTGATGTCACAAAGGTTGAAGACCAATGATATAGACTATCTGGACTACTGATGTTTAACTTCCCTATACTCATCAGTCAGCTCACTTCTACTGCAGTAGCATTCCGTAATAATATCTATATCCTGCCAGCTCATATTCAAAGTTCTTTTAGTATTTCACCCAGTTATTTGCCTTATTTGAAATCTCATCTTCTCCAAGGGTCCTGATTAAACTTCCTTAATGTAAAGGAAGCAAGGGTAGGAAAGGAATATTTATAAAAGTTAATTAACTCATGTACATGTTTTCCAGGTAAATAAAGTTTAATAATTTATATAGCTAAATCAGTGTTAGAAATACTTAAGCCCAGAAAGAGGTGTGCTTTATATATTAGCCAAAAACTTGTAGAAATAATTGAATCTCTCCTCAGGCTACAATAGTGTCAATTCCATCAGCCATAGTGATTGTGGACCAGTGTGTTTTTAATTAATACATCTCAACCAGTGGTCCCATATGTAGTTTTTTAAGTTCATATTGACCAAGCAGTTGGATAATAGGGATCCAGGACATCACTTTTGAGGTAGTAGATATGAAAAGTATTATCCTCTTGAATTGATAACTTTAATTATCACTTACTGTAACATAGTTTTAATGGCTTAAATCGGTGCTAATATCTATAAATGGATTATGTATATCGAGTGCCTTATTCTGTGATAGAGTAAGCTGTATATAGTGGGTTATTAAATTAAAAAGTGATTAAATGAGTGAATATTGTGTATTTTATTGAGGTTAGACTCAATAAGTCTCATTCATAATATAGGTGTTAGTGTGTAAATAACTCTGATCCAAACTGCAGGTTAAAATGATATCATAGACCTACATGTCTAAAATTTTGTGGTCAGCATTTCAATTCCTTTTTCCACCTTTTTTTCCCTAATAAATCTGAGTTTAGCATGAACACTAGCCATTCAAAAATCCCTTAGGGTCTTTTATTCTATGTGTTTAAAATTTTCCTGACATCAGAAAAACAACAGTTGAATGATGACCAGATGGCAGGAGAGCTGTGGTAATTTGGCTGGAAATAAGATGAGCATTGAAGCATAATGAGCAAATTAGAGATTTAAATATTTTCTATGAGCAGATCAACCTAATGGTGTGGACAAGATCACCCAATTTTTTTAATTAAGTTTATTTCCTTTAAAAAACCGTTACTGATTCATCAGTAGGATAAATTTTGGGAGATGTGACTGATAGATTAAATGAAATATTTTTCAGGTCTTATCTTCTTAGAGCAACCCAGGGTGAATCCTTCCTAATCTTAGTATATGAGGGCAGGAATGATATCATTGAGGTGCATAGCTAAAACCTTGGAAACAATCTTGTACTCTCTATTCAGGAGAGTAAAAGAGGATGAAAATCCCCCAATTGTTCTTTACCTTGTCATCTTTTTAAGGATTATAGGATCAAGGGAGTTTTCATGTCTTGAGACATAATTCTGGTCTTAAAAAATTCTGAAAAGATTCTCTGATGTTCAAAATAATTGCCACAATCAGGTTTTATAAGAATTGATGAGAAATCTGTCAGCACCTGAGGCTTTTCCTGAGTTTAGGCCTTGGATTTGGGATTTCTCAATTTTAATAATATTGTGTTGTCCAACTGATTGACTAAATGGAGGAAGTGAATTGAAAGCAAGGCCCATTATTTTTCTGCATGATATAGCATAGAAAAAAATATGATGACTAGATTCAAAAACATTTTAAAAATATTAAATGCCTTCAGTTTGCCTTTCTAAATTATAAGAAAATTTTAATCAGGCTTGCAATTTACTTGTATCTTTAGCAGTTTGCTGACTCATATGCAATTAATTAGAAATATATATTGCATACATTCATCAATATCTGAGATATTAGAAATGGGAATTCTATCTAGGTTGTGTTAGTAATATAACTAGATGGCAAAGTGTGTATTTAGTGTGCATTTCCTACTCTGTGAAATGCTGGAGATTAATTTTTAAAAAATAAATGACCTATACAACAAATTAAATTAATGGAACTATTTATTTTAATTCTATTTCTAAAAATATGACAATTGAGCATCTTAAAACTAGAACGTTATCCTGCTTTATGTTCTATCAATAGTTGTTATTACTAAATTGCCAATAAATTCATGATAATAACAATATACTACTTAAATATAAGAAACTGCAATGGATACACATGTAATTCTCAAAATTTACTTTAAAGTTAGAATGTAACTGATCTTTTATGTAGCTGCTCAAATGTTTTAAAGCTTTTGTAAAAGTTCAGTTTATAGATACATGGTGATAGAAGAAATGGAATAGGTATCTTGAATACAAAATTAATGATTAGGTTTAGTGAGAGATAAATTTTGTGAAAACAAAATTCTGCTGTAGGCGTATTTTCTTCTTGTTTCCCAGTACCTCTTTTCCTGTTGAAAAATTTCTCATTTTGTAATTACGTAGGTCTGGTGGCAATCACAATGTCTAGCTGAAAAAATACCTTTGGCTACTGAAAAAAGTGTGAAACACCAGCCTGATTGACCATCAGATATGTAACAATACCAATAATGCATTCAAAATTCTTTTTGCATTTTTCTTTTTTTTTTTTAAATTTATTTTGAGTTGAAGTCTCACTCTGTCGCTCAGACTGGAGTGCAGTGGCACGCTCCTGACCACCGCAGCCTCGACCTGCTGGGCTCCGACGATCCTTCCGCCTCAGCCTTCCAAGTAGTCGGAACTACAGGCGCGCGCTACCATGCCCGGCTAATTTTTTTGATTTTATTGTAGAGATGAAGTCTCGTCAAGTTGCCCAGGCAGATCTCGAACCCGTGGGCTCAGGCAATTCACTCACCTCGGCCTCCCAAAGCGCGGCATTACAGGCTGAGCCACCGGGCCGGCCCTTTTTGTTTTTTTCTATAATTATGCTGAGAGAGACGTCTCCATCTTTGGTATAAGTGGACCATAGGCTGTAATTTCTTGTGTTTCCTGGGCAGAATTTGTCTGGAAACAAAGTCAAATAGAGAAGAATAGTTTAAGAGATGAAAGTGAATGTGGGCAAGCAGGCAAGAACGTGAGAGAGGAGAGAAAGAGAGAGAGACAGCAAGGAGAGAGAGAGAGAAGAGAATGCTAATGAGACAATGAGAGAGATGGACTATTATTATTTTATTATTTAGAGCTCTGGAACAGCAATTTGTAAAGTGAGTGACGTTACTTTCACTTTCTAGTTATGTTAACCAACACATTTCATTTTTGCATGAGCTAGTTAATAGGATGTCTGCCATTTGTAACCAAAAGAACTCTGAGTAATATGCTAACTTAATAGTGAGATGTGAAAAATAAAGAGTAATTAGTTAAGGGTAACAGAAAACTATATAATATACTTTTCATCTAGATGGTCATGACATGGCAGAATCATGACTTTCTGATATTAACATTTTATTTAAGCTGGTCAACAGTGGAAATAATTTTTCCCAAATTCTTGTGAAAGAGATGGATTCAGGGAAGTTGTAGTCAGAATATAAAGATGGCTTTGACTTTTAATGCTAAAGATCATTTACTTCTGAAGTTAAGACAAAACATAAGAAGATAGAAATAGTTACAGTGACTGTAAATTTTATTTTCCACTTCTGCTACTACCTGGATATGTTTTAAAAGGGAAATATAGTAACCTGGAAACACTTGAGTTTAATTTTGTGGTGGATGTGGAAAATTTATTTTACTATTACTGATGACTCTTGATCATTTGTGAGCATCCTTTGAAACATGTTAAAATTATTGTAGTAGTGAAGATTGTGCAAGACCTTGAGTTTATCTGATGAAAAGTGGGTCTAGCAGGCAATCACAAATATCTATTTTCATTTTTTGATTTTTGTGAGGATCAAGGATCTTTTTTCACCTATTTATTCAACAAATATTTACTAAGTACCTGCTCTGTGTCAAGCACTGGGAATAAGTACAGAAGACAGAACTGTTCCCTTTTCTCAAGGGTTTTGCAACACAATGAAAACATACAAACTGGATAATTTAATATTGCATAATATATAAGCTACAATAGGATGGGAGGAGTAAGAGTTATCAAACTCATGTAAGTAGCATCTAACCCTGATTTAGAGATTCAAGGAAGTCTTCCTGGATAAATGTCTGGCAAAACAAAGAATAAAGGAAATTGGTCAGTAGTGAAGTCAAGAGATTGACACAGACAAATAAAATATTCTGCATATTAGGGCGTGACACAGCGAAAGTAGTTTATCATGTTCAAATATGCATACTACAGCTAGTAGAAGATCAGAATGAAGAGATATTTAGTAACTAGATCTAGAAGATTAAGGAAATCATGTGGAGAGATAGTGGTCTCTGTCCTGAAGAAAAGGTGCAGAAAAGTATGGATGCAGTTACTGAAGCAGCCGTTCTGTGGTCAGATTTGTCATTTGAGGCATATAAATGGCTGAAGGTTTGTAGTGAATCTAAGGGACCACAATAGAGATACTTAAAAGGACAATGCAATAATCAAGTGAAAATATTATGGAGTTGAACCTTTTATCCACACAAAAATTGCAACTTGGTGTTTATACCATCTTTATTTGTAATTGCCCAGACTTGAATTAACAAAAATGTTCTTAAATAGGTAAATAAATAAATGGTGGCAAATTCAGACAATGGAATAAAATGAGTTATCAAACCACAAGAAAGACATGGAGGAATCTTAAATGTATATTATTGAGCAAATAAGCCAATCTGGAAAGGATGGGTACTATATTATTTCAACAATATGGCATTCTGGTGAAGGCAATATTATAGATATAGTAAAAGATCGTGGTTTCTATCAGTGGTTTCTATCAGGTAGAGCACAGAAAATTTTTAGGGAGTTAAACTCTTCTTTATGATACAATTGTCGATACACATCACTATACATTTGTCGAAACATATAAAATGTACAATATCAAGAATGAATACTGATGTAAACTATGGACTGTAAGTGATAAAGATGTTTAAATGTGGATTCATTAGTCATAAGGATAATAGTAGCACACTGATGGAGGATGTTGATATTGGGGGAGGTTATGCATATGTGGCAGTAGAGGGTCTATGAGAATTATCTGCACTGTCTACTCAATGTTGTTGTAAAACTAAAATAGTTCTAAAAATAGTTTATTTAAAAAATATATTATAGCATGTACTATGAAACAAATACTTCCTAGAATAAGGACAATAAATACTTTCAAGAGATGTTTGGCAATTTGTTAAACAAGCTATAAAAATAGAGAAAATTCTGGGAAAATGCTCCACTTCTGGCTTAAACTGTGGGCTATGATATCATTTATTGACAATAGGAACAAAGAAGAAAGAATATACTTTAAGCAGAGATGATACGTAAAGTTTTGATATATAATTTCATGAAACATTTTGGTTTCTGACTAGCTTTCCAAACAGTAAGGCTAGAGTTACATAGAGTTACAGACTGCATAATCTGTAGATAAACAATTAAAAACTTTTAAGTCAAAAAAAAAAAAAAAAAAGGACTAGGTCAGGGCCCTTAAAAATGTCACCATTAAATAATTATTTACAAAAACAGACAAAGATAAAGTAGTCAGAAAAGTAGGAGAGAAACCATTTGTCACACTCCAGGATTCTGGGTAAATTTATAATACTAAGTAGGATGCATTAGGGATGGAGGAACGTCAATTATGTCAGGAGTTACAGAGAGGAGGCAAGGTTTTCTCTGACTCTCCTATTGTCTCAAATCATGGGTCTGTCTCTGACTCTCCTGCAAAGAATTTATCTATTGCTTTTTTTTTTGAGGCAAAAATGATAAAGTAGAAATTTATAAGTGATTTATGCCAGGCTTTTTGACTTAGGAATACCAACTCTGTCTCTCTCAGCTAGAGACATTCTGACTGATGGGAAGCTCCTGCTAAAAAAGAAACCAACTGGTTCAATGCAAACCTGAGTATAAGGACATTCGCTTCCACTGGCAGAAAAGAAAGCAGTCAGTGTCCTACCCTCTGCCCAATCTAGCTGGCCCAATTTCCAGGCAACTCAGAGTACATGCCTGAACATATTTGCAGATAATTATACCATGTTACCACAGTAGAGATTCTTAAAAACAAAGGGAAGGGTGTTTTAAGAAGAAGTGGGCATTTAAGAAGAGAGAAGTGGTTAACTCTTTTCTATGATGCTAAAGATCAAATTAAGAAAGGACTAAAATATATATATTAGATGTAGCAACAGGAAACCTTTAGAGACCTTGGTGAGAATATTTTCAATTGAATGATGGGAAAGGAAGCTTGACTGTAGTGGTTTGTGTGTGTAGTTTTTTCTCCTTGAAATAATTTGTTCACTTGTTGTCAGATGCCATCCTTCCTGGTTGTATGCATAACTAAACCTCCTTTTCTGGATACTCACCTTCTTTGCAATGTATTTATTTGGAGTATTTTGAGTACAAATCTTGATGCTTCTGTTTATATTTTCTCCTTTAGTTATTCAGTCTTATGGTGTAAAATATCATGTATAGTTAGCTCCAATGACTATACAACAACTAACTCTTTTAACGTAAATAACAACTTCTTTTAAAATAAATAATAGACTACTCAAAAGTGAACTCTATTTGCATCTGTTCCATTAGGATTCTTCCTGATTGCAATTAATGTTTCCTTAGTCATTCTAAGCATTGAAGTAAAAAATATTGCAACTACCCTGACTACTTTATTTTACACCCACATCCAGTTTACCATGAAAGTCTGCTGGAATTTTCTTCAAACTATCTTTACCTCCGATGTTATCCCCAATCAACTATTTCATTTTTTGAAAGTACTTACGGTAAAGCACTTACTTGTTAAATTTCTAAACTTATTTGTTACTCATTTTCTACTCTTGCTTTTTTTTTGTCAAGCCATACTGATGACATCAATGTACTCAAATAAGTAAGTGATGTTCCTAATTTAGGGCTGTTGAAATAATGTGTTGTCTTGTATTATCCAGGCAAAGTTACATAACTTGCTTCTTTATCTAATTTAAGTATTTATTTATATGTAATATCTTCTGAGAAGGCTGCCTTAACCATCCAATTTTAAATTACATCTTCTTGAATGGACAGTCATTATTTTCTTTTCTTTGCTGGGTTTATTATTTTTCCTTCTGTAATTAACCTCCCACATGTTATATAATTTATATTATAAACTATTTGTCCTCCTTAGAGGGTAAACTCCATGGGGATAGGGCTTTTAAATCAGTGTTGTTCATTGGTATCACAAGAGTATCTAGAAAAATGCCTGAAAAGACAATCAATAAAAGACATGGTTGTCTTTCAATATATAATTTTTGTATAAATGAATAAAAGTTATTATTACCATATGTGATCTCATTAATACTCATAGAGAACTTAGATAATATTGTGTCACATTTTATATAACCACAAATTTAATGCATTTTTTTCCTTAACTGAAGAAAATTTCATTCATGTAGTAAATATTATAGGCAAAAATTACTCATACACACACGATGAGTCTACAAATTTCATCAATAGGGAATCTGTTAAACAAGTATGCCCGAATATTTTATGTAAAAAGCAAATTAGCTTTTTGTTTAATATTGACTAAACATAATACATCACTACATGAAAACATTTTTGATTGTAAAATAAATAGTATAATGACATGTGGAAAATATATACAACTCTGTGTGTGCGTGTACACAATTTCTATATGTGTGTGTATATGTGCATGTTTACATAGAAAGATGACTAAAATAGTCATAAAATTAAGAACATTAAATATTTGCCCAGAGTTTGGAATCACTGTGTATTGAAAAGGAGGGAAGGAAATTATATCTTCTGGAATGTTTGATTGTTTAAACTTTATGTTGAACATTTTTTACATTTTGTAATAAAAAGAAGATTCTGGAATATATTAGAAATGATTTGAAATAAACATTCATATAATTAAGAAATAACATTCATATAATTCATATAATTCATATAATTCATATAAAAGATGTATTTAGAAAAGAAACAAGATGAATGAGAAAAATGAAGTAAGCAAAATGACATAATAAGCAGAAAATATTTGGCAAGATATAAATTACCTACATTATTCATTTTGAGAGTGGTTAACCTACATATAGTTAATGCAATCTTTATACTTTATCATACATTTATTTGTTTTAAACTTTACCTAATTGTATGTTCAGAATTAAATGATACATATTTATATATTTTATACATTCTAAATGGGTCTATTTAAAAGTGTATATAAATTTTGACCAACTGAAATTTTAAATGTTTGATTTCAAAAACCAGAAAACTGTTGTTAGAAGAAGCTCAAAGTAAAATGGAAACAAATGTATTTATATTTGATAGAGTCATAAATCTAAACGAGCTAGGGCAAGAGATTTTTTCTTGGCCAATTGAGGCATACCCCTTTCACCAATGTCATTATGTATAACTCGTCCCATTTGCCACACTTGTATTAGAGTTAGATTGGCCACAAAATGTGCTTTAAATTGCAGAATTAGTAAGCATATCTCCTCAACTATGTCTTTCAATATTCGTGGTGATCATGTTACCAAGTAATTGAAGAGTTTCTGAAAAAATTAGAACACTTTATTGGGATTAGACAATGTGATCAGCTTGCCCTCTGGATGAAATAACTTTTGAGTTTGAGCCTATCTCATTAGGCACCTATGGTTTCATTAGGAAAAAAAAAAAAGAGAAAAATCCCTTGAAAAGACAAATGGATAAAAGATCAAAATTGTGAGAATCAGAAGAAAGTACATTTTGAAATTTATGAAATTAAGTTAGAATCACTGTTCCAAATAAAACATTTTAAAAAGGGAGTATATCTACCTTTCAATTTTCCTCATATTATGTACAATTGAAAACACTAGCTATTATAGATAAAACAAGCATGAAAAGATTCTGAAGGTGGGGAGAAAAGCATAGTAAAGCTAGGAAGCTCTGGACAAGAGGAACAACATGGTGTTAAATTGTCTGGGCATTTTTCTTTTTGCCTTATATATTCCAAACTTACAGGTAAAGAAGATGGCAACTCAAAATAAGTGTAGATGGGAATAAAAAGGAAAAAGCCAGTTCTCTGTAGCCAAAAAATAAGAAAAGGGAAAACACAGCAAGAAAGAACATTTTTAGGCAATAACTGCTCTAGCCAAATGCAACAAAATAATAAAATGCCGTCCCATTTCCACACATCCTGGCTAAGGCCTACTAGGCAGCCTAGACATCCTCTCTTAAAGGGATTTAACAAGGCACCCTCAAATTTCCCTTGGGGTGATGTCAAAAAATACCAAATAGGGGAACCCTGGTCTTCCCTCTTCCAGGCAATGATGAGGTACGCCTTTTCCGCCCATCTTGGATTGGTGTTGTACGAGACCCAGAGCAAACTGTATATGGAAAGTTAAAGTAATTAGAACAATTAAAACAATTTTGAAAACAAAATAAAGTGGAAGAAATCAATGTACACCATATCAAAAATGTATCTATAGGTGTCAAGATTGTGTGGTATTGGCAGAAATATATATATATATTTTATAAATATGTATATATAAACTGTAAGTACATTTCTCTATTCTATTTCATTGATTATATATTATTATATATAGTCTCTATTTTGTTTCATTGAGATATATAATATATACACATATATATTATATGAAACAGAAATATAACTTTTCAAAAAGTGGTGCTGGAATAATTGAACATTCATTGGAAAAAATAAAAGGGAATCGTGACCTAAACTTTATAATTTGTGCAAAAATCACTAAAAATAAATCAGAGGCTTAACAACAAACTGTAAAACAATAAACATTTTTTGAAACAAAAACAAAATCATTTAGGATCTAGTGCAAGACAAATAATTTTTAGATTTGACAATAAATGCATGATTCATAAAAAGGAAAATGAGTAAGATAGACTTCACCAAAATTAAAACTTTGTGGTTCCATACACATTTTAAGCTTGTTTTTTTCTACTTCTGTGAAATGTGTCATTGGAATTTTGATAAGAATTTTGTTGCATCCAGGGCTTACTTTGGGTTGTACACACAGTTTTTTGTGTTTTGTTTTGTTTTGTTTTGTTTTGTTTTGTTTTTGAGTTGGAGTCTCGCTCTGTCACCCAGGCTGGAGCTCTGGTGATCCGTCTGTCTCAGCCTTCCAAGTAGCAGGAACTACAGGTGCACACTGCAACACCCAGCTAATTTTTAATTTATTGCAGAGACGAGGTCTTGCCAAGTTGCCCCGGGCTGGTCTCCAATCCGCAGCCACGGGCAATCCATTCACCTCGGCCTCCTAAATTGTTGGGATTGCAGGCTGAGCCACCTAGCCCAGCCTGTACACGCATTTTTAACAACATTAATCCATCCAATCTATGAACATGGGACAACTTTCCATTTATTTGTGTCTAATTGTTTCATCAATGTTTTATAACTTTCAGTGTACAGATCTTTTACTTAAGTTTTTCTTAATTATTTTTAAATTTTTTACATACTGTAAATGGAATTATTTTCTTAATTTCTTTTTTGAATAGTTACTTATTAGTATATAGAAACCCTATTTTTTAATAGGTTGATTTTGTATCCTGCAACTTAGGTTCATTTATTAGTCCTAAAAGTTTTTTCATAGACTCTTGAGGATCTTCTAAATATAACATCATGTCATCTGGAAATATAATATAAATAAGTATATATTTATATTATATATAATATATCATTTCTCTTTTCAATTTGGATGCCTTTTACACATATCTCTTGTCTAAAAACCTCAATAATCAAAACAATCAAGCAAAATAAATTAACAAAGCTAGAGGTATCATACTATCTTACTTTAAAATATACCACAAAACTATAGTATTTAAAACAGATTAATACTGCCATAAAGGCAGATACATAAAACAATGGAACAGAACAAAGAATCCAGAAATAAATCTATGCATTTATGGTCACTTGATTTTCAACAAAGGGCAAAGAACACACCCTGGAGAAAATAAAGTCTTTTCAATAAATAATGATGGGAAAACTGACCCTTTAAAAAGAAGAAAATCCTGTTGTTTGAGACATGATTGGACCTAGAGGACATTATGTTAAGTAAATAAACCAGGCACAGAAAAACAAATATTGCATAATCTTACTTATGTATGAAATTTAGAAAATTAAACTCATAGAATCCAAGAGTAGAATGATGGTTATCAAAGCCTGGGAGTTGGACAGACTAAGCAAATATTGTGCAAAGGGTACAACATTTCAGTTAAGCAGCTGGAATATATTTCAGAGATCTATTGCATATCAGTAACTATAGTTAATAACGGTATAAACTATAGTTGACAGCAGTATGTTTTATATTCGAAAATTGCTGAGAGTAGCTTTTAAGTTTTCTAACCACACACAGAAAATAATAAGTGAAGTAATGCATAAGCTAATTTGCTTGATTTAGTCATTCTACAATTTGTTCATACATCAAAACATCATGTAATGCACCTTAAATATATATAGTTTTTCTCAATTAAAAATAAATACATAAATAAATAAAATTAAAATACTTTTCTCAACAAAACATTCTTTTTAGAGGACAAAATTACAAGCTGTAGACTGGGAGAAAATAATTGCAAACAACATATTTGACAAAAGACTAATGTCTTTTATGTAAAGAGTTCTCAAAACTAAATGGTAAAAAAATCAAAAATTCTAATTTAAAAATGAGCAAAAGACACAAAGAAGCATTTCGTTGTAAAGCATGTAAGAATGTAAATGAGCACATGAAAATATATCCAACATTATAGCTATTAGGTAAACGAACTTAAACCCACAATGCGTCCTATCAGAATGATTACAATTTTTTTTTTTTTTTTTTTTTTGAGTTGGAGTCTCACTCTGTCGCCCAGACTGGAGTGCAGTGGCCGCTCCCGGCCACCGCAGCCTCAACCTGCTGGGCTCTGGCGATCCTTCCGCCTCAGCCTTCCAAGTAGCTGAAACTACAGGCGCGCGCTACCACGCCCGGCTGATTTTTGATTTATTTAGAGATGAGGTCTTGCCAAGTTGCCCAGGCAGGTCTC
>CAUYQG010209440.1:0-35349 GCA_963574415.1 Tarsius wallacei
CACCTTGGCATCTTCCTAACCAGAGAAGTAAAAGGCCTTTACAATGAAAACTACAAAACACTGCTTAAAGAAATCAAAGATGACACAAACAAATGAAAAAATATTCCATGCTTATGGACTGGAAGAATCAACATTGTTAAGATGTCCATCCTACCCAGGCAATGTACAGATTTAAAGCAATATCCATTAAATTACCAGCAGCATTCTTCTCAGACCTGGAAATGACAATACAGGAATAACCAAAACAATCCTCAGCAACAAAAAAAGCAAAGCAGGAGGCATCACGCTCCCAGACTTTAAGCTTTATTATAAAGCTACAATAATCAAAACAGCCTGGTACTAGTACAAGAACAGGAATATAGACCGTGGAACAGGATAGAGATTCCAGAAGCAAAACCTCAATTCTTCAACCAACTCATCTTCAACAAAGCCTCCACCATAAGCCACTGGAGAGATGAGAACCTATTCAGTAAATGGTGCTGGTAAAACTGACTGACCACACGCAGAAGATTAAAACAAGACTCCTACCTATCCCTATATACAAAAATCAACTCTAAATGAATCGAAGACCTAAACGTAAACCCTCAAACTCTAAGAACCTTAGAAAATGCAGAAGACACCCTAATGGAAATTGGAACTGGCAACCAATTCCTAATTAAAACCCCAAGTGCCCATGCCATAAGAGATAAGACAGACAAGTGGGACCTCATCAAACTGACAAGCTTCTGCAAAGGCAAAGAAACCACTGAGAGAGAGGGGAGATAGAACACAGACTGGAAAAAAACATTTGCCAACTGTATATCTGACAAAGGCCTAACATCTAGGATCTGCAAGGAACTCAAATGTGCTGAAAAGAAAAAAACAAACAGCCCCATGTCAAAAATGGACAAAAGATATAAATAGAAACTTCTCAAAAGAAGACATATGAGCAACCAAAAGATACATGAAAAAATGCTCAGCCTCACTAGTCATCCAAGAAATGCAAATCAAAACCACACTGAGATACCACCTAACTCCAGTCAGTATGGCCATCATTAATAACTCAAAAACCACAGATGCTGGAGAGGATGCAGGCAAAAGGGAACACTTCTACTATTGGTGGGAGTATAAACTAGTAGAACCTCGGGGAAAACAGTTTGTAAATTCCTAAAAGACCTAAAAATTGACCTTTCATACACCCTGTAATCCCCCTACTGGGAATATACCCAGAGGAACTGAAATCACTCTGTGAAAAGATACCTGCACATGCAAGTTTATTGCAGCATTATTCACAATAGCAAAAACATGGAACCAACCAGCTGCACATTGAAAGAGGACTGGATAAAAAAATGTGGTACATATTCACGATGGAATATTATGCAGCCATAAAGAAGGACAAAATTATGAACTGTGCAGCAACTTCATAGTCTATAATACTAAGTGATCTATACAGAAACAAAGAAGCAAGTACCACATGTTCTCATTCGTAAGCAGACCTTGAACAATTATCATAATACCATTAGAAAGAAATTGGCAGTAGTGGGAAACTGCCAGGGGAGAGGTGGGGGGCAGGATTGAAAGTAATGGGAAACTGTCAGAGGTGGCATGTCTTATCAACAAGGGTACCTGCATAATGAACATTTGTATACCTAACCCTGAATTGTACCCCACATCTTTAAAATAAAAAATAAAAACACTGAGGTAGAAAACTGGAATTTAACTACAGAGGTGACTAATTCCTAAGGTACTCATATATGTAAGACAATGAAGATAATGTAGTTTCCTACATGTCACCTTAACTTATTCTTACAATAACTTATTCTTACAATAAGCCATACATAGTGGATTAGTATTAGTATTACTTTGTAAATAAAAAAATAAAATTCTGAAATGTAGTCATACATATAAGAAGTGGATTAAGGAACAAAGACAAAGAAGGCGTCTTTCCAGGGCTTCCAACTGCTTAAAAGCAAGCTACTAAAATGCAGACAACAAATTAATAGTCTGTCTTCCTTAATAACCCCACTATTCTTAGCATTGCATTAATAAACAATATTTTATTGTTTTTGTTGCTATTTTTATCTTCATATTAAAGTGAAGGATGAGCTATGTAGTCAAAATGTGTGTTGTAAAAACGAGTAAAGGTTTCTTTTTCACTAACTCAAAACAATATGTAAGTCAAAAAGAAGACGTGAAATCGAGAAATGTCTTTAAATAACCAGAGATACAGACTAACATAATAGCAAGTCCAACCTAATTTACAGGTTTTGTAACTATTTTGTACCAAACACAATATGATGGGCATTTTTATCACAAAAATGTTAGAGGTGCTGGGCGCAGTGGCTTAAGCCTGCAATCCCAGCACTTTGGGAAGCCGAGGCAAGGGGACTGCCTCAGCCCAGGGGTTCAAGACCAGCCTGGGCAACTTGGCAAGACCTCATCTCTACAACAAATCAAAAAATTAGGCAGGCATGGTAGTGCACACCTGTAGTTCCAGCTACTTGGAAGGCTGAGGCGGAAGGATCACCTGAGCCCAACAGGTTGAGGCTGGAGTGGCCGTGAACGTGCCACTGCACTCCAGCCTGGGTGACAGAGTGGGACTCCAACTCAAAAAAAAAAAAAAAGCCCAAGACTTAATAACCATTCAAATAAACTTTTTAAAAAATATTCTGAGTGAAATCAAGGATTCTGGGAAAAAAAAGTACATTCTTTTAAGTGGTAGGACCAAATAAAATCTGAGAAGATGAGCATGCTTACACTCTGCCTTCCACTTCCTATGCACTCTCCTAAAAATTAGTATAGCAAATGGAAAAAACTATACACATATATTTCTGCCTTAACCTTGAAAAATTGATAAGACATATAATGAAGATGACAGTGATCTGGAGCTAATGTTTAAATATCACTACTACAACAATGTTATGAGGAACATTCAGATTACAGAGTAAAAACTGAAAAGAGTGGCAGGACTTACGTAGGTAACCTAAAAAGAACAGGAAGTGACTAATGGAGAATCAACTACTACTATTATAGTATAGAACTTCAACAGTATCTCTAAACCTCCAAATACACATTAATGTATTGCTTCTATACCTGAAAACAAGGCAGAAGATAGTTATTTCACATATCCAAAAATCATGAAATTTCAAATAAATGAAGCTAAAAATATCTTATAAGATGCTAAAACTAAGGCACATGTAAACAGTACATTGACAATACATGTAGTATTTTCATGTGGTAATACAAGAGACTAAAACCCCAGATCATGATTGCCTGAAAATACCTCTGAGAAAAATCTAACGATAATATCTCAGACACCAGTAATAATTACCTACATATAATATTGTTTAAATGAAATTTAAAAAGTGACATTAATGTGGTTATAGACATTAACACCCGTAAAATTAAGCGTGGTACTATGTCATTAATAGTGGTTTTGATGGTGCTGAAATATTATTTTCCTCCAACTCTAGGTTTCACAGAAAGATACAAGGCTGTATGGGTACTTAGAACCTCCAACAAGACCCCTATTTCCATCTGCTCCACCATTTTCTGTTGAATGTTTTTTCTGGGTAATTCCAGCACATATATAAAGATTAGTCATAGAGATGGGAGAGACCACATGGTATCATCTGGTCTCATTCTTCAAGCATATGAATGGATGACCTTTCAAAACAAAGGTTCTTGAAGATAACTTAAAATTTAGTCTTAAAAATCTTCTTTCACAGATGACCTTATCTGTTTTAACTATTTAAGCTCTCCTGCATTCTAAAGATAATGTAGTATTTCATCTTTCTCTTTCATAGTTCAAAATACAAAATTATCCAGCATGTCCATAAAAACTTCAATTTAGTTTCCCTTTTGGAGTGTGTTGCAAAAGGAATCTTTGTGGTAATGGATGAGTTCTACATCCTGACTATGGCAATGATGACATGAATCTACACAAGATAAAATCACATCGAACTATACACACAACATTCTATCAATGGCTATTTCCTGGTTTTGATATTGTACTATAGTTTTGTAAGGTTTAGCCAATGGGGGAAATTGGATAAAGGATATACAGTATCTCTTCAAACTACCTTTGCAAAATCCAATTTATCTATAATTTCAAAATAAAAAGCAAAACATGAGGAGAATGAAGTGTCTCACAGAAATCATAATATCTCATTGCCAGAGGAAAATGGAAAGAGTAAAGAGGAAAATTATTACCACAAGTCAAAGATACCAAGGTGGGTAAATACCAGGAAAGCAAATTAAACCAAAGCAGATAGATAACAGTAATAACCAATATTTGATGGTATACAATAAGCTAAATGGTACTAAAAATGACGTGACTATAACAGCCAAACTACCTATCTGTATGTCAACTTATATCCTTTCCTGGGGTCAGAAAATATAGTTTATGGAGACCTACTTCAAGTAAGAAACTACTTCAATTTTTATTTTAAAAACAATTGGATGTCACATTTATATTCATTTATATTTTGAACACTTAATTTTAACAGTTAAAAACTTAAGTACTTTCTAAAAAAAAAAATTAGTAAATTTGACACATTGAGAAGATGGCCATGTTTATCTATGGCTTAGAGTTCTCCAACATAGCTCAGAGTACTCCAGTTAGAGAAGCATCATCTTATCTTCCAGCTCTCATGTGGTTACTTACAAATTATTCAGACTGGCCCATTCTGAGAGGGCCTCTAAACCCTGGTGAAACCAGGCTCTCTGGAAAAGTTCTTAGAAGACAGATGACTGCTGGCAATCTATATTCAAGCTAAGACATACAAAACAATGGGCTATCCTAGGACTCATGTATGTTCTATAAACAGAGCCTCTCTAAGAAATGTCACTCACACTGTCTTATCTCAACAAGGGCCAGTAAAGCCTTGAGGCACTTTCACAAACATACAAAACACAAACACACAAAAATACGTGTAGGCCTCCTGCAAAATTAGTAGCCATTTTGCTTTAAAATACCTGGAATTCATACTTGCAATTTTTCTGAGACTCCAGCAAAATCAAATTGAAGGGTCAAGACCACAAGGTTTCTTAAATTTGCCCCCATCTTCGTCTCCTATCACATTTCTTCAATTGAGAAGATCAGATAAAAGAGGTTTTTATCACCTGAATGTGATTAAAAATTTCAAGCTGACTTCTTTGACCAGCACTTCCAAAAAGTGTTATAGAGCCCCAGGAGGTGTTTACTTTGGTTTGGGCATACTGGGAGTTCTGTTGGCTTGCAGGGAATATGTTTCAGTTTGATTCCAAAATCCTGCACGGTCCCCCTTAGGTGCTGACTAGGATACAACTGCTGCTTAGAACCAGATGCCCCAAGAAATTGCCAAATTAATATAGTGTAACACAAATGAAAATCCACACACATACAATTTATAGAGATAATATGATTTGCTTAAAAGTGTTTATTTTTTTCCCTCCAGTTTCTAAGTACAAAAAGATAAGGAGACCCAAATTATACTTGGGAATGCATTATTTGAGGTTATGCACTTGATGCATGGGAGTATAAAAGCACAGTCTATGCAGTCATAAAGTTACCAACAGAGGCTTGGCCAATATAATAAAATCCTAAAACTGAAGAAGTTCATGAGGAACTTTATATGCCAAGACTGTAAAATAGCAAAAAGCCATCAGCAATATTAAAAAACTTTTTAATGTGATAGTATATACAATGAAAATTAGTTTAAAAGTATGGAATTTTCATTTTCTATTTTAAAGGATTCATAGCACTTCTAACGTTTTTTATGACTGGACATATAAAAATTAAAATATTTCTAGTATGTTCCTATCAAATCAGATTTTGCTAATTAATACTGAGAGCATAAATTCCCATTATGATTAAAAGCTAACTTTTTAGAAATCACATTTATAAACAAGTAGTTAGGAAAAATCATGCTGAGCACAAAATATTAGGTTTCTATGCAAGATAAATCACCTTTCTTATCTGAACTGCTGAGATCAAAATGTCAAAACAATTAAATTACAACTTTGTCTGACATCAACATCCCATGCAACAGTGCAAAACAGAAAACCCTGACTTCAGGAATACTGTTTGCTTTTACCTGGCAAACAAAATGAGCAATGGATCAAATTTTGGTAAAGAAAACATGAGACACACTGCCAGATCACAGGGGTCAAAGTATTCATTAAGACTCACTTCCCAAACAACTGCATGTCTTTGGCTCAGGGGAAACAATTATATATTCCATGATACAAGTACAAAAATACAAAAACATAAGGTCACATACTTTACTATCTATAAACCAAATATGGCTGTAAGTTCTAATAAACCACACATAAAAATAAATCACATCAATTTATAGTTGCAACATATGTACATAACGATAACTATATATGTGTGTGTGTGTATAGAGAGAGGAAAAAAGGGAGCTTAAGTTTTAGCCTTAACAAATCTAGTTTTCCCATATGATGGTCGCAACTACTTCTCTGATTGTACAATGTAAAAACTTATACAATCATATCTTCTAGCTGTAGCTGTAGGAAACCCTAAAAATGATGTTGAGCTACCTCCACACTTTTCAGTTTAAAAAAAAAAAAAAACTGGCTAGGAAAAACATGGCAAACTAGATTTGAGACTAGAACTCTGGACCTCTTACTCCTAATCTTTTGTATCAGTCATGACATATTAAAGAGGTGGACTCATGAAAATTGGCAAATATTGTCAGTAGAAACAATAATAGGCTCCTATTGCTATATCATTTTCTACTTACTTACTTTTTTTTTTTTTTTGAGTTGGAATCTCACTCTGTCACCCAGGCTGAAGCGCAGCCTCGACCTGCTGTGCTCCGGCGATCCTTTGCCTCAGCCTTCCAGTAGCTGGAACTACAGGCGCGCGCTACCACACCCAGCTAATCTTAGGTTTATTGTAGAGATGAGGTCTCGCCAAGTTGCCCAGGTGGGTCTTACTTACTTTTTAAGTAAAGCATTCTGCTTTCAGAAATCCACCAAGGCTTTATCAGAAAATGATGCTGTACTAGAATTTTCTATCCATATTTGGCTTTCATTCTCTATTCAACTGTAATGTTCATTCAGAATTGGTCAGCACTTTAAAACCTTTACATTGTTAATCACAATATAGGACCTTACTTAAGTGTAAATCATTGATTTGTGAATTAACGTTAATTCTATCATTAGTTAAAATTCTTTTCATATATACTTTTTCCTACGTATCCAAAGATAATGTAGCATTATGGTTAAGGACATGGATGCTGAAACAGGCCTGCTTGGTTTCATTACTTTTGTAGCCTTAGGCAAGTTACTTACCCACCTTATGGCTTAGCTTCTTCATTTGTAAAAATAATAGAAACTATCTGATAGAGTTTTAGTGAGGAATAAATAAGTTACTATATACAAAGCAAAAGAATAATGCTAGCTCTTAGTAAATGCTCAAAAAATATTAGCTGCTATTAATTTTTAGTCATCTAAAGGATTATCTAATATATTGGAGGCTGAAGGAATCTCAAAGATCATGTAGAAGAAGGGCGGGCATTTTGTAAAGGGTCAGATTTTAGGCTTCCCAGACCATACAGTCTCTGACTCAACTAAAATCCTACAATCTGTGGGAAATGCAAACACAAGTCAATAAACTGAGGGATACAGTTGTGTTCCAACAAACTTTATCTACAAAAAGAAGTGGCAAGCTGGATTTGGCTTGAGGGCTATGGTTTGCACCTCCTGTTGTAAAAGAACACCCACTCTACAGAGAATGAAAGTGAAGAACAGAAAGACAAAATGACAAAAAGTTACCCAGCAAGCTACTGGCAGATACAGAACTAAAACCAAGAACTCTACAATTCAACTCAATGTTCTGCCCATCTCTCCATCTAGGAGAGGCCCCATGAAGTCTTATTATCCTGCTTTACCTACAAAAACAATTTCTCCTTTCTCCACTTTCCCACAACATACAAGATGAGTAGAAAAGTAATGACTTTTAAAGGCAATGAGTATACTGCAGTTCTACTATTCTACTTATGAGCATCTAATAATTTTCATAATAAAAAATGTTTGAAAACCCAGCAACCTCAAAGCACTCAGTACTCTCCATAAGGCCCTTGTCAATTATATAAGACTATTTGTGTATATTATCTTTTCCTTTCCCTACTAGAAATGGTAGTTTGAAGACAGAAATCATGTCATTCACACAGTGGTTATCACCATCCCCTGCCAAGACCTTATATAGAACCCTGGTTTATAATGAGGATTCAACAGACACATGGTCCCTCAATAACTGAAATAAATTAATCTCAAACAATTTCATCTTGCCAAACTGTTCAATATCCATGAGTTATGTTGTCAAATGATACCATACACCTACAGTCTGTCTGTAGCCAATCAAATGATTTTATATCATTTTCAAAATGCAATCTGAAATCTAATCCTAGTTAACGTCTCTTCCCAGATTTAATACTACCTTTCCATAATTAGGTAGACTAGAAACAACACTGCTTCATTTGATCACATTTGGTACTTAAAAAGCAAAGACTATCTTTGATAATATTCTTAGAACTTTACTGTAGTTAGTCACTGCACTGGAGGTGAGATTCAATGTTCCTAACCTACTCATCAGAGCCTTTTCCAGATTTCACCATGTGATCCAACTTGCCTTATTTCCTCCTTCTGCCCTACCTTTTATCTTGTAATCTCAACTATCTTTCCAAGTCTCCTCCCAAGCAGAACTCAGGGTAGAAACTCCTCATCTCCTTTCCTTAGCAAAATACAAGGTTCTTTGCTTCAAGCAGCTCTCAGAATCTCAAAGTATTCTCCCATCAATTATCCCTCACCAAATGGGAAAAAGTAACAATTCTTACAAAGTTCTCATATGCCATGACTGGCTTTCATGAACAATGGGAAAAAGAGATACAAAGAGAACATCCACATTCCTCACCTGCATCTGTGCCCACACACTTTTCCTTCTTCCTTAGTACTATGGATAAATAGTCCATAACTCTAGCAACATATAACCTCTCCCGTGGTACACATGCAGCATTTCTTCTTCTCTGGCAAACACATTCCAAACAAGCTTTCATTCCTACCACTCCATGAAAAATACTATCAACATCAATGATTTTTTTTTTTTTTTTTGCTAATAAATTCTCAATCCTCATCTTTAAAACAGCTGACCATCCCTCTACTTCTTGAAACAATTCATCTGATTTCCAGAATTCCTACACCTCTCCTGCTTTTCCTTTTAGCTCAAGTACAGCTCTTTTTCAGATTCCTTTACTGGTTCCCCTCATCTCATAAAGTTGAATGCACCAAAGTTCAGTCCTTAGTCCTGTCTAATTTTCTCAACTCATACACATTTGATGAATTCAATCTCTTTCTTTCAAAACCGCTATATGGCCACATTAGCCTGGTCTTCCAACTTACTGCCTGACATTCCATTTGGATACCTAAAATGCATTTATTTTACTCTCATACTCCATAACCAATCTCTCAGCAAATCCTGGGGATGGTTTCCTCAAAATATATCCAGAATCTGAACTATTCATCGCCTCCACTGCTACCATCCTGGCCTAAGCCACCACAGTCTGCCACATGAATTATCCTAATAGCCTAATCGGTACCCTGCTTCTGTGCTTGCTTTCTTCAGTCTGTTCTCAACACAGCAGGCAGAATAATGATGGTAAGCAGATGTGTGATATCATGTCATTCCTCTTCTATGGTTTCAAGTATAAAGGTTATCACAGAAATAACTTACTAAACCATATGGTACTATCTGGTCCTAAGATGTTTAAGACCACATGTCCTATTTCTCCTCCCACTCCCATTCCACTCTGGCTACACAGGATTCTTTGCTGATCCTTGAACACACCAACACGCAGGGCTGCCGCACTTGCTGCTTCTTTGTGCCTGGAAAGCTCTTGCCCCAAATATGGTAGGTCTCACTCCCTCACCTGCTTCAAGTCTTTCTCTCCAGGACTTCTCCTACAATCCTATTTTAAATTGCTAGCACACGTGCACTTTTTCTTTCTTGCTTTGCTTTCTCACATCACTTAGTAGAGCATCACCTTATATTTTTCTTATGTATCATATACACCGTCTCCTTCCAATAGAATGTATATTCCCAGAAGACAGAGATTTGTTCTCTAACTTAGGCCAGGGCTAAAAACAGTGCTTGGCACACAGCAAGCAACCAATCAACAAATGTTGAATAAGCAGTGCGCTCTCAGATTAATGTGATAATGCTTTATGTAAGCAATTAATAAATTTCATCATTTCACTCTTCTTGGTCCTATATTAAAAGTCTCTAACTCCTTGTATGACATCAGGTATGGATTAGCTCCCCCTTATAGCAGAGCTACTTTTCTACTTCCCAGAAGTCTTGAGAACAGAGATTATTGCTTATTGTAAAGGGGGGGGGGGGGAAACCTACTCGAATACCAACACTCAGTTAAAACCCAACCCTTTCTTGACTCTGCTCCTCCCCGTACTTCCAGAGCACTGTGCACCACTATCCAGTGCTCACCACGGTCACTTCCCCTGGATATGGAGCCTCCCGAGGACAGAAATCGATCTCTCCTCTCCAATCACCCGTTAGCCCAGGATCCAGCTCACGGATGGCCTTGGAAGAACTGACTTAAGTGAAGACGACGGGAACCTGAGACCTAAGTGCGTCAAGATGTAGCCCGTCACTAGAAGCACCACCATCACCTAGGCTCCCAAGGTCGTCTCAAACACAGCCCTGCTCTCTGTCCTGCAGGGCTTCCAGCCCAGTCGGCGAGGCCGGGTCAAGAATCCCTGCCTCCCCTCCTCAGGACGCAGGCCCCCTTGAGCCGTGGGTAACCGCGGGCCTTCCCACTGACTGCCCGCTTGACACTCCATTCGGACATCTAAAAGGCAGCTCAATGCATTCACTTTGCTCTCACGCTCCACATCCCGTCTCTCGGCAAATCCCGGGGATGGTTTCCTCCACAGACACCCAGAGTCTGAACTGTGCATCACCTCCACGGCCACCATCCCGCTCTGAGGACGGTGGAGACGTGGTGGAGACGTAGAGGAGACGGCGGCGGCGGCGGCGGCGGGTGTATCCGCCGTTCTAAAAGGGAGGAACGTGAGAACACGAGACGCCAAAGGCGAGAAGCCCCGCAGGAAGGGAGAACGAAAACATAGCGGGCACCATGGGGGAGTGGCGGGAGGCGAGGCCGGCCCGCAGCGCAGCGACCCGGCAGGCGTGGGGGGCGACCCCGGGCCGCTCCGTCGCGGCTTCGCGCCGACCCTCGAGGCCACCGACCTGCGTCCTGGCCTGGGGAGCGGGCACTCGGCGGCCGCCGGCTCCCGCGTGACCACCGCCTCGGGGTGGGCGGGACCCTGCGCGGGGGGGCGGGGGCGGGGGCGGGGGATGCCCCGCGGGATTGAGGCCCTCGCCGGGCGGCCCTCGGTCCCGGGGACCGGGCCCTGCGCGGGGGTGCGGCCCACGCCACGGCGGCCGCGCCCGCCGGGGCGGGGAGCCGAGGCCGGAGCCCCCGACGGCCCTGGCGAGGCCGCGCCGCGCCGCCTCCGAGCGCTGCACGGGCGTCGGCCGAACTCGGAGAAGGGAGGGACTCGGATTACCTGAGCGGCGCGGGCCCGGGCGCGGGCGCGAGCGCGGGCTCGTCTGCGGTACGGCAGCCGCGGGCCGTTTTCAGCAGCCGTAAAGCGGCGGGAACGCGCGGGCCCTCGCCCTTGGGAGCGGGCGTCCGCTCGTGGCAGGAGGGGACGCGCGTCTGTGAGCCGGGCGGAGGGCGGGAGGCGCAGACAGCGGGAGAGGCAACCCCTTCGGGTCCCCTCCCACCGCGGGGACTTTTCGGTCTCCTCAGTAAGTCTTGCTTTCTACATGCAAAAACATGGGGAGAGAGTCTGTTGGTAGTCGAGCCCCACTGGACGCCTGCTCCGTGGTGCCGGTCGTGAGTTTGGCGGAGAGTTGGCGTGTGGCTTCATGGTAGTCCGTGGAGTGAGTAAGATCGTTAAAAGACGATTGTTAGGAATTGGATGTCCGGGAAGGACCTTAATTCTGCGTCGCTAAAAAAATAAAAATAAAAAAAGGCAACCTTTCGGGTCCCCACCCACTGTGGGAGCTTTTCTGTCCTCTCGACAAATCCTGCTTTCTCACCAAAAAAAAAAAAAAAAGATTATTGCTTAAGCGCGTTGCTTCTAGAGCCAGATTGCTGAGGACAGCTTCAAGGCTTGTACGAGTGACTTGATCCCTGTACCTTTGCTTCTCAGCCCTGGAGCCGGAGGATAAAGGTTCCTCCCTCGCACGTGGCACTCCGGACGATAATATTTTAAAATAAGGAGCCTCGGGGAACAGAGACTCAGAGGAACAGCTTTGAAAGGAAGGAAAACAAAATCACAAAGCAAAGCATTTTGTGCTTTGTTTTTATTTTATTTTTTGGAGACTGAGTCTCACTGCCGCCCAGGCTGGGGGGCAGTGGGGCACGCTCTTGGCCACCACACCTCGACCTGCTGGGCTCCGGCGACCCTTCCAAGTCGCTGAAACTACCAGCACGTGCCACCCCGCCCAGCTAATTTTTTGATTTATTGCACAGAGGAGTTCTCGCCAACTTGCCCGGGCTGGTCTCGAACCTCTGGGCTCAGGCAGTCCTCTCGCCTCTGCCTCTCAAAGTGCTGGGATTACAGGAGTGAGCCTCCACACCCGGCTTTTTTGTTTTTTAAGTGTACAGATTAGACAGATGTGCCAAGGGAAGAGAAGAAATTGGAGCCTACAAGGAACACAAGAGGCTAGAAGATGCAGCTAAAGTCGTTTCAGCCTGAAGGGGTTCTTATGCCCACTGCCGGGAAAAACCAGAACTGACACAGCTTTACAATAGAGAATGAGTTTAATATCACAAAGAGCGGACTTGGTGGCTCAGCCTGTCATCCCAGCACTTCGGGAGGCCGAGGCGAGTGGATTGCCTGAGCCTGCGGGTTCAAGACCCACCCAGGCAACTTGGCAGACCTCATCTCTACAATAAAATTTTAAAAATTAGCCGGCCGTGGTGGCATGCGCCTGTAGTTCCTGCTACTTGGAAGGCTGAGGCGGAAGGATCACCGGATGGCCGGGAGTATGCCACTGCCCTCCAGTCTGGGCAACAGAGTAAGCCTCCAACTCAAATATATATATATCGCAAAGCAGCTGAGCAAGAAGGACAGGAGCTATTACTCAAATCTGCCTCCCCAAAATTCAGAGGATAGGGTTTTTAAAGGGAGTTTATTGGGCCAAAGGATAGGGACAGCAGTTTGGTTTATGATGTTACCAGAGATGTCAAGACTGCCTTCCTGTCACAGAGCCATCTTCTGGGAAGGGGAGTCACAGGACCGGCGGAGTCGGCTTTCTGATCCCGTTCTGGGCCCCGATCAGAATACAAAGTCTGAAACATATCTCAAATACAGTACCTTTCTTAGGCTTTA
Organism: Tarsius wallacei; assembly: GCA_963574415.1. Lineage (NCBI taxonomy): Eukaryota > Metazoa > Chordata > Mammalia > Primates > Tarsiidae > Tarsius > Tarsius wallacei. The sequence continues at coordinate 13,405 of CAUYQG010209440.1, forward strand.
CAGTAGACGCTATCTCTAAAGCGAGTCCTGTGGCCACCAGATACTATACTCCCTGGGCAGAGAGCCCTTTCAGAGGTAGGTTCAGGAGGACGGTATGAAGGAGGTAGGATCACTGGAGATTGGAGCCATTTCTGTTCTTCAGCCACCACTTTTGTATCTGCAGTGTTAGGCCCATTGTTTGAGGGAGAATATATTTGTCAGCCTGGTGGGACAGCTTCTCCTCAGGTGTCAGGACACAAAGATAATCAATAGACCTCTATTGGCCTGAAAGAAAACATAGAAACAACTGATTTATTTCTAATCCTAGCTGAAGCTTCTCTGGACTCAGATGTCTTTGACACTTTTTACCCCGTGGTCCTGGCATTAATTTTATGCAGGAGGTTTCAAAGTGAGTGAGGAAAAAAGACGTAAATGCCTCCAAAGAACAAATGAGGCTAAGGGATGTCGCTGAAGTGAGTGAAGGAAGAAAAAAAGGCAAAGAAAGAGGAAAGGAGAAATACAATGGAAGAAAGAAGGAAAAATAAAACTAGGCCCAGTGGCCAAAAAACTGAAATGTATCCTGGGGTGGAGTGTGGAGAAATATATTTACTCACTGTTTAGGAATTCATGACAAACTGCATCCGCTGAGGGAGACTTTTTAAAATATATAAACAGATAAACAACTGTCTAAAAAGGAGCCCCAAATGAGGAGCCTTTGCTCCAATGAATGAGACTTGGCAGTTCTGCAAAATGAGAGAATCTTTGTTGTGCTGCATCTTGAGGAGTTGAGTCATCACACCCATTGCGAATATTAGTGGGCTGAATTCCTGAAAGGCATGCCAGATGGATGCATTCGGGTTAGTTTGACTGTGTGGTGTTACCTTCTGCACTTCTGTCAATTTTAGAAGAAGTCTGAATAAAGATTTGAGGAATGGACTGAAAATAAAAGCCAGACTGGTTACTTAATATGTGAGAATCCACCCATCATGAGCTTACAGTTAAAAGATATCAAAGCAAGTAACCATTCTCCCGCTTTCATTGTCCTTTGCTTCAGCTTTCACTGTATTTTAAAATCAACTTTTATTATATATATTTTTTACCTTGAAAATGTCTAGAGGAAAAGTGGTTCTAATTAATATGAAAGAATGGAAAGAATTTTAGCTAGACAGCTCTAAGAGAGAAAAAGTTTGTGAAAGAAAGTTTTTTTCTTTTTTTTTTGAATTGGAGTCTCACTCTGTTGCCCAGACTGGAGTGCAGTGGCCACTCCCGGCCACCGCAGCCTCGACCTGCTGGACTCCGGCGATCCTTCTGCCTCAGCCTTCCAAGTAGCTGGAACTACAGGCGCGCACTACCACGCCCGGCTAGTTTTTTTTTATTTATTGTAGAGATGAGGTCTTACCAAGTTGTCCAGGCGGGTCTCGAACCCGCGGGCTCAGGCAGTTCACTCACCTCAGCCTCCCAAGGCGCGAGATTACAGGCTGAGCCACCGAGCCCGGCTGAAAGAAAGTTTTTAGCTGAAGTTTTAATGAGAATGAGAGTAAGTTGCCAGATGCAAAATCAGGAGTTTTTTAGACAAATAGGAAAAGAGAAGGAAATGCAATACAAATCAGAAACAGTACTATTCCTGAATTATTATAAGAACCAAACACTAAAGGAAAGGTTTCCCTGTCAGGTAAAGAAAATAGTTACCTCCCTATACCAACTAGCCCTCAAATAGAAAGAAAAAGAAATTTAAAAAAAATTTAAAACCTCTGTAAGATTCTTACAGTGGTTTGCTTTTCCATAAGAAGTCTCCTTCAGAGTAAAAGACAAGAACATGCTGCTTTCTTCCCCTTCCTTCAGGATACTTTTGCAGAAGCAAAATTTCTGGGAGTATAATTTTTGTAGATGGAAAAAAACCTCAAGTAAGATAAGAATGTCATTCCCTTTGTTTCAACTTTGCTAAGCCTTCAGGCTGAGGCAAACAGATTATCATTAAACCTTTATTAATGTGAAACAAAAAGATAAAATCTTAAATGCTGGGAAGCCCTTAACCTAAAAGGAGCAAGAAAACAAAACCAAGGCACAGAAAATAGAGAAAGAGATTAGGAAGCTTTTCTAAGGGGAACCTTTGAACTGTTGACTGTAAAATGAGTGTCTGTGGCTTGCTTTAAACAAATAGGCTACATAAACTAAAGCTGGGAAGATCTGGTCAGATCAGATAAAAATCTTACCTTGCCTAAAACACTTTGGTCTGAGAAGAAAATTCCATTCATCTTAAGTGCAGACAAAAACTCTCCACCTGATTTTCTGTGCCCATTAAACATTTCAGTCCTCTGAAGCTTCTTGGGTACACTTTTTTATTTGGACTTTGGCATTTTATAAAATAAATCTTGCCTCATGTTTTGATCATGTGAATTTATCCAAAGGTGGATTTTGATTAATAAGTACTTGCTCTTAAAGGTCATAAATCCACTATTAATTAATGTTAATAATTTAAAGCATACAGTGATCAGCTTTCAAAGTGTTTTATAGACAGAATGTAACAGTTATAATTAAATTATGTGATTTGGCAATATTGCAAGTACCTTTTACACAACTGAATTTAACCTTAATGTGCTAAGATGATTTTCGAGTAACATATCTTGGACATCATATTGGAAAAGATTAATTGTTTGGATTTCAAAAAAGCAAATTGTTCTTTCTACCTTAAAACCTCAGAGTAGTGAGGATTTCCTGCCACTTTCCAAACACTTTGTTACAACATTACCTGTTGCTACATCACTGCTAAAAAGAAGCAATAGTTAAACACCCAAATAGCATCAGCAGATTTATTGTTTTAGAAACTATTTTCAGGAATCAAAGCTGAAATGTGGTTGCCATGCCAAATTTGAGCTTTAGCTTAAATACCATGTTCCAAGATTGCTAGATACTGCAGCTCAATAAGGGAATACTCTTTATATATACATTACAGTTGTGGGGTACAAGTGGGGATTTACTATATAAGTAGGTTGCATGCAGGTGCAAGTTTGGGCTTCTAGCTGGCTCGCTCTCATCCTGAGAGTGGACCAGGTATCCAGTGTGTTGCCACATGCCCCCGTCCCTCCTCCCTCCCTATCACCCTTCCCTAGTAGTGTCCAGCATCTGCCAATCCTACCCTTGTGCTAGGGAGACCAGGGTTCAGGGCCTGCTTATGAATGAGAGCATGTAGTATTCAGTTCTTTGCTCCTGTGATAGTTCACTTAGTATGATGATCTCCAGCTGCATCCAAGTTGCTGTGAAGGCCATGATTTTGTTCTTCTTTATGTCTTTACAATATTCTACCATCTATATGTAACACATTTTCTTTATCCAGTCCACTGTCAATGGACATATGGGTTGGTTCCATGTCTCTGCTATTGTGAAGAGTGCTGCAATAAACATGCGTGTGCAGGTAGATTTTTTTTGGCAAGCCAATTTATATTCTTCTGGGTATATTCTCATGAAAGGGATTGCTGGATTGTATGGAAGGTCAATTTTTAGTTCTTTTAGGAATCGCCACACTGCTTTCCATAGATGTTGAACTAGCTTGCATTCCCATCAACAGTGTAGAAGTGTTTACTTATCTCCGCATCCATGCCAGCATCTGTTGTTTTTTGACTTATTAACAATAGCCATCTTTACTGGAGTTCAGTGGTATCTCATTGCAGTTTTGATTTGCATTTCTCTGATGATTAGTGAGGTTCAGCACTTTTTTCATGTGTTTGTTGACTGCCTATGTGTCATCATTTGAGAAATGTCTGTGTCCTCTGTCCACTTTTTAATGAGGTTCGTTTGGTTTTTCCTTTCACTTTGTTTGAGTTCCTTGCAGATTCTGGATATTAGGCCTTTCTCAGATGCATAGCTTGCAAATATTTTTCCCATTCTGTGAGTTGTTTCTTTACTCCCTTGATGATTTCTTTTGCTGTGCAAAAACTTTTCCATTTGATAAGGTGTACCACCTGTCTATCTTAGCTTTTGTTGCTTTTGCTTTTGAGGACTTGACCATGAATTCATTGCCTACTCCAGTGTCCAGAAGGGTATTCCCTACATTTTCTTCTAAGATTCTTATAGTTTGAGGTTATACATCTAAGTCTTTGATTCATTTAGAATTAATTTGTGTATATGGTGATAGGTAGTGATCCAGTTTTATTCTTCTGCATGTGGCTAGCAAATTTTCCCAGTGCCATTTGCTAAATACGGTTTTCTTTCCCCCATATTTGTTATTGATGGCATTGTCAAAGATGAGTTGGTTGAGAGAACGTGTTTTTATTTCTGGATTCTCTGTCCTGTTCCATTTGTCTATGTCCCTATTCCTGTACCAATACCATGCTGTCTTGGTTACTATAGCCTTGTAAAAGAGTATAAAGTCTGGAAGTGTGATACCTCCAGCTTTGTTCCTTTTCTGAGGATCACTTTGACTATTCATGCTCTTTTTTGCTTCCATGTGAAATTCTGTATTGCCTTTTCTAGGTCTTTGAAAAATGATGCTGGCAATTTGATAGAGATCACATTAAATTTGTAGACTGCCTTGGATAGGATGAACATCTTGACAATATTGATTCTTCCAATCCATGAGCATGGTATGTTTTTCCTTTTGTTTGTATCATCCCTGATTTCTTCGAACAGTGTTTTGTAGTTCTTATTGTAAAGGTTTTTCACTTCTCTGTTTACATGGATGCCAAGGTATTTCTTTCTTTTTTTGTGACTATTGAGATTGGAATTATGTTTTTAATTTGGTTCCAGTCTACTTGTTGTTGGTGTATAGAAATGCAACTGTGTTTTGTGTTTTGATTTTGTATCCCAAGACTTTACTGAAGTCATTTATGAATGTGAGGAGGTTTTTGACAAACTCTCTAGGGTTTTCTAGGTATAGAATCATAACATCTGCAAAGAGGGATAACTTAACTTCCTCTTTTCCTATTTGAATGCCCTTGATTTCTTTCTCCTGTCTGATTGCTCTGGCTAGGACTTCCAGCACTCTGTCAACTAGGAGGGATGAGAGTGGACATCTTTTTCTTTTTCCAGTTCTTAGGGAGAAGGCTTCCAGCTTCTGCTCATTAAGTATGAAGTTGACTGCATGCTTGTCATAGATAGCTCTTATTGTTTTGAGGAATGTTCCTTCAATGCCTAGGTATTCAAGGACTTTTATCAAGAAGGGATGCTAGATTTTATCGGTTGCTTTTTCTGCATGAAATAATCATATGGTTCTTTGTTTTATATCTGTTGATGTGTTGAATTAATGTCTGGTCTTGTGAATGTTGAGCCAGCTGTGCATCCTAGGAATGAAGCCCACTTTGCTGTGGTAAATAATTATTGAAATGTGTTGTCAGATATGATTTGCTAGAATCTTGTTGAGAATTTTTGCATATATGTTCATCAGGAAAATTGATCTATAATTCTCTTTCCTTGTTGGTGTTTGCCAGTTTTTAGTATGATATTAGTTTCATAAAATGAACTAGAGAAAAGTTCTTCCTTCTCGATTGCCTGGAATATGTTCAAAAGGATTGGTATCAGCTCTTCCTTGTATGCCTTACAGAATTCAGCTGAGAAACCATATAGTCCAGGATTTTGGGGGGGACAGGGAGGTTTCTTATAACTGAGTGGATTACCTGGATTATTATTGGTAATAATAATAATTCAGGTATTTTGATTTCTTCTCGTTTCAACCTTGGAAGGATGTGTGATGCCTTAAATCTGCCATTTCCCCTAAGTTTATTGCATATAGATGGTCATAGTAATCTCTGATAATCATTTTAATTTCTTCAGGGTTGGTTGTGTTATTGCCTTTTTAATTTCTAATTGTGTTTTTAATCAGATTCCCCCCCCCCTTTTTTTTTAGTCAACCTGGCCTGGAATCTGTCAATCTTATTTATCCTTTCAAAGAATCAGCTTTTTGTCTTGTTGATTCATTCTGTGATATTTTTGTCTTCTATTTTCTGCAATTATGACTTTATCTTTGTCATCTGGATTTTTCTACAGAAATGAGGATTCAATTGTTCTTGCCTTTCCAGCTCCCTTAATTGTGTTTTTAGGCTGTTTATTTGTAATCCCTCCATTTTCTTGATGTATGTATGTAATTCTATGAACTTCCCTCTAAACACTGATTTCATGGTATCCCAGAGGATTTGATATTTTGTGTCTTTGTTTTCATTTTGGTTTGGGAATTTTTTTTATATTTGTCTTGATTTCTGGGTTGACCAAAAGGCATCCAACAGCATACTGTTTAGTTTCCATGTTTTTTGTGTGTTTCAGGAAGTTCTTGTTGGTGATGATGTTTATTTTTATTCTACTGTGATTTGAGAAGATGCTTGGTATTATTTAGACCTTTTGCAATTTGTTCGTGCTTGATTTATGCCTGAGAATGTGATCAATCTTGGAGTATGCTTCATGTGCTGATGCGTAGAATGTATACTCTGTGGTTGTTGGGTGGACTGTTCTGTAGATATCTGTTAGGTTCAGTTAGTCAGGTGTTGAGTTAAGGTTCCAGATCTTGTTGGTTTTTTGCCTTGATGATCTGTCTAGGGCTTTTAGTGGGGTATTAAAGTCTGACTATGATTGTATGCGTGTCCATGTTTTATAAACCTGAATGTTCCTGTGTTGGGTGTGTATAATTTTAAAATGAATATTTCTTGCTAGTGGATTTAGCCTTTTATCATTGTGTTGTGACCTTCCATGTCTTTTTTTTATTATTATTATTTTTATTGGTTTCAAATCTGTTTTGTCTTATATAAAAAGGACTACCCCTGCTAATTATGTTTTCCATTTTCCTGGAAGATCATTTTCCAACCCTTTACCTGTCTTTGCTGTGAGATGGGTTTCCTGTAGGCAGGATAATGTTGGGTGATTTTTTTTTTAATTCAGTTTACCAGTCTATGCCTTTTTAGTGGCACATTCAGTCCATTCATGTTCAAGTTAATTAATGATATGTGAGGGTTTATCCCTGTCATAAAGTCTCTTAAGGGGTTGTTTTGCTTTCCTTTCTTTTTTTTTGTTTTGTTTTTTTGTTTGTTTGTTTAGATTTTGTGCATGATCTGTGTGCTCTGTTAACTCTGGGCTTTTGTGATGGGTGAAATCACTCTTTCGTTCCTTGCTTAAAATTTCCTAAGCATCTCCTGAAGGGCTGATCTGGAGGTAGTGTATTCTCTTAGGGATTGGATATTTGGGAAGGATTTTAATTCTCCATCACTGATGAAGCTGAGTTTGGTGGAGTAGGAAATTCTTGACTGGAATTTCTAATCTTTGAGAACATTAAAGATGGGACTATAATTCCTTCTGGTTTGTAGGACTTCTGCTGAAATGTCTGCTGCAATTCTGATGGGTTTTACCCAGTAGCAGGTCTGACCCTTTTCTCCAGCTACCTTTAGGATTTTTTTTCTTTCTTGCTTTCCTCATGGAGACAGATTACTATGGGTCTTGGGGATGATCTTTTCATGTAATACCTTGCAGGGTTTCTCCAAATCTGTTGTGTTTCGATAGTTGCCTCTTTAGTGAGATATGGGTAATTTTTGAATGACCTCATAGAAGTCTTGTTCTCTGATGTTCTTAGTTTTCCCTTCTGTTTCAGGAATGCCTATCAATTGTAAATTTGGTTTCTTTATGTAGTCCCACACCTCTAATATGCTTTGCTCATTCTTTTTGAACTTTTTCTCCTTGTTTTTGTCAGACAGGATTAATTCAATATTTTGATTTTCAGGCTCTTAGATTCTTTCCTATGCCTGATCTAGTCTGTTTCCTGGGCCTGTTATTAGGCTTTGAAAGTCTAGGAAAGAATTCTTAATTTCCAAGATTTCATATTGGACCTTTCTTCTATTGGCCAACTCAACTTTTACTTCCTGCATGGCTTCTGTTGCTTGGTTGATGTTCGCTTCCAACTTCTTGTGGTTTTCCTTAATCATTTTCTCCATCTATTGTCTGAATTCTGTGTCTGTCATCAGGGACAGGCCATTCGAGAGCCATTTTGAGACTGGGAGGTGCTTTTGTAAGTGATGCTTCTTTAAGGGTTTGAGAATTGCCAGTGTTTTTCTGCTAGTTCTTCCTCATCTGTGAGGAGCAGCTTTTCTCTTTTTATTATATTTTAGTTTTGTTGTAGTTGGGTACAATCTAGCTGCCCAAGGGCCTTTTCTGCCATTCAAAATATTTCACACAGGGAGAGAGAGGGGGGGCATTTACTCCTGCTTTACCACTTCTGCTGGACAGTACTTATAACACAGAGTGAGTCTCTGTTGCAGAGTTTTTCCTGTGGTAAGGCCACCTAGACTGCTTTCTGACCACCATGGCATGCTTTGTGGGGATTGGGAGGGAAGATGGGGCCCCTGGCAGCTGACAGTATTGCTAGAGTTTTGGCATCATTTATAACCGAGAAGTGTTCCTGCTGGGAAACAGGTCTTCCAGGTGCCTTTCATGATGCCCACTCTTTCATCCAAGGTCATGCTCAGAACTTTAAAACATCAGACACCTGTCACAACAGGACACCCCCTTTGGCTGCAGGAGACTGGCAGGCAAACCTTCCTGGTCTGGGAGAGGGGCGGGTGGTGGGCATCAAGTGAGTATAGCTAGCAAGCAAGCTTTCCTGGCCTGAGAGCCAGCTGCCAAGCACCCCTGGCAGGGAACATGTTCTTGGGGGTTGACTAGCAGTAGGCATCCTGAGCACAGGTGGGTTCCCAGTTCCACACAGGCTCTAGAAGTATGCTGATATGTCTTAAACAGGTCTTCTCCCATGAGAGACTGAAGACTTGCATGTGGCTATGAGAAGGGGAACTGATCCCAGCTGTGTATGGAGCACTCATCCCTCTTGTGTACAAGGCAGAACTGCAGGTCCTATGCAAACCTGATGCCCAGTTCCAACATTGGTTGCCTGGACTCTCTCCTCCTTTCTCCCTCTACTTTCCAAGAGTCCTCTGTGGGATGCAGGGTGCTTCCCACATCGAAATCTGCTTAAGCTGCTGAGTTTACTGGTGACTGAGTTTGTTCTTTCTGTTCTGCTCTGTGAGAGACGTGCAGGTTGGCTACTTCCCAGTGGCCATCTTGGGTTGCTGCCTCTGGGAACAGTCTTAAAGATGCATATTCTTGTTTTTCCCTGCCAACAATGTATATGTCATACATATTTTGGAAAAGACCTGCTTGAAACTATTCAAATCTATAGTTCTTTGACCTTTTTATGCAGTTGAGATGGGTTTAATTTTTGTATACAATAGGTAAGAATCCAACTTCATTTTTCTGCATAAGAATTGTCAGTTCCCTCAGCGCCATTTGTTGAAAAGATTGTCCTTAATTCACTGAATAGCCTCAGGATCCCTGTCAAAAGGCATTTGCTGGAATAATCCTAATATGATAGACCTAATATTTCTGGGCTCTTTATTTTACTGGTCTACAGGTCTGACTTTATGGCAATGCCATGCTATTTTGATTACTGTGTCTTTGTAGTAAGTTTCAAAATCAGAAAGTATGAGTACTCCAGCTTGACTTTTCTTTTTCAAGATTGGTTTGGTTATTCAGGGTCCTGTGAGATTCCAAATGAATTTCAAGATGGGTTTTCTATTTCTATGTAAAGAAAATGTCATTTGGAGTTTCATAGGGATTTCATTGAATCTGTAGATTATTTGGGGTAGTACTGACATCTTAACCATATTAAGTCTTTTTTTTTTTTTTTTTGAGTTGCAGTCTCACTCTGTTACCCAGGCTAAAGTGCAGTGGCATGCTCACAGTCACCACAGCCTCAACCTGCTGAGTTCAGGTGATCCTTTTGCCTCAGCCTTCCAAGTAGCTGAAACTACAGGTATGCGCCACGATGCCTGGCTGCTTTTTTTTTATTTATTGTAGAGATGAGGTCTCGCCAAGATGCCCAGCCTTGTCTTGAACCCTTGGGCTCATGTAGTCCTCTCACATTGGCCTCCCAAAGTGCTAGGATTATCAGCGTGAGCCACCACTCCCAGCCTAACAATATTAAGTCTTTTAATCCATAAACATAAGATGTGTTTCTATTTATTTGTATCTTCCTTAATTTTTTAAGAAATATTTTGTAGTTTTCATTAAACACATTTTTCAAATCCTTGATCAAGTTAATTCCTAAGTAGTTTGTTATTTTTGTTCCTTTTATAAATGGAATTGTTTTCATAAATTCATTTTCAGACTTTTCATTGTTAATGTATAAAAATACATTAACAACTAGCTTTTGTGTGTTGACTTTGTATCCTGCTATTTTTCTGAACTTATTAGTTCTAAAGGTTTTTTGTGTATTCGTCAGAGTTTTCTTTCATAGAACATTCAGTACTATATTGAATAGAAGTGAAAAATGGGTATTCTGGCCTTGTGCCTGACCTTAAAGGAAAAGCATTCAGTCTTTCACCATTGAGCATAGAGCTTGTTGTAAGTGTTTTGGGTTTGTCTTTTATTATGTTGAGGTAGTTTCCTAACTGTTTCTAGTTTTTTGGTGTTTTTATCACGAAAGGGTGTTGAATTTGTTCAATGTTTTTTCTATCTCAATTGAAGTGGGCATGTGATTGTTTCCCTTCATCCATTAATGTTATACATTAATTAATTTTTGTTGAAACATCCTTGCATTCAAGAAATAAATCCCATTTGGTCATGGTGTATAATCTTTTTAATGTGCTACTAAATTTATTTGCTAATATTTTGCTGGTGATACTTGCATATATATTTATACTGGATATTGTTCTTTTTTTTCTCCTGTAGTATCTGTCTGACTTTGCTATCAGAGTGATGCTAACCTCATAAAATTAGTTAGGAAATGTTTACACATCTTCAACTTTTTAAAAAGGTTTAAGAAGAATTTGTATTAGGAAAAAAATCACTAGTGAAGAAGTCATCAGGTCCAAAGCTTTTCTCTGGCAGGAGATTTATGGTTATTTATTATTATATTGTAAAATATATATTTGGTCTTCATACTTTTTCCTGACATACAGCTCTTTAAATTCTTGAAAACTCTGGAGTAATAAGAGTGTCTTTTGTACACTAATGAGATGACTGGTGGCTTGGATCCCCTAGATAGCCTCAATGGGGCTGGTCACAAGAAAGACCAAGGCACAATTAGAGGATTAAAACTTTCAACCACACACCTCCTCTTCTGAAGAGAAGGACTAAAGATTAATGTAATTACCTATGGCCTATGATGTAATAAAGCATGCCTACCTAATAAAACCTCCATAAAAACTCAAAAAAACAGTGTTTAGAGAACTTCTGCGTAGCTGAACACATAGAGGCTTCTGAAAGATAGCACATTTTCAAGTGTGTTCTATGCTAATAAATTGCTCAGAGACTCGACATTTTACTATTTTTTTGCTGAAAGCACTGTAGAGTAACAAGTGTTAACATTTTAACTATGTAATAGCTGAAACAAATTATTGGTAATATCTGGGTACAGTGATTCATGCCTGTAATCTCAGCACTTTGAGAGGCTAAGGCAGGCAAACTGCTTGAACCCAAGAGTTCAAGACCAGTCTGGGCAACATGGTGAAATATTGTCTCTACAAAAAAAAAAAAAATAGCTGGGTATGGTAGCATGTGACTGTAGTCCCAGCAACTCAGGAGGTTGAGACAGAAAGATCACCTGAACCCAAGGGGTGGGGGTTATAGTGAGCTGTGATCATGCCACTGCACTCTTACCTGAGTGACAGAGTGAGACCCTGACTCAAAAAAAATTTATTGATGACATGAAGCTTTCACTACTTATGATGTTGGGTGGGGGGCAGTGTGTTGCTCTGTGGGTACTTTGATTTTGCCACAGAGAAGAATTTGCCACAGAGAATGAGTCCAATGTATAGTTGAAAAAAGTATTTATTAGAAAGAAGAGGGCACATTCAAGGAAAGTGTGGTTGCCTTAAGAGAATGGACACACGCTTGCATTTGACCAGAAGCTTTATATACTTTTACGATGATAATTAAGCAAACCATGAGCTGAAAGTGAAGGACTACAAGTATCTGGTCCTAGTTTTGATTACCATTCTCAACCTTTAAGGTCACAAGGACTTTCTAAATAATGAAAGTTACTGTCTAACTAGATTTGGGCTTTTCTGAGAACATCATGTCTCTATGTTTTGGGTAATTCTCTATTCTTTCAGTGATTGAGTGCACTAGTAGTTCCGTATTCCAATCCACAAGGTGGTCAGGTTTGATATGCCTGGTCAGTTAGGTGAATGTCGTATATGGATAAGAAAGATGTCTGAACACTTACCCTGACCTACCTAAGAAAAATTGCCTAACTACTTCTAAACTATGTTAACTATGGCTGCCTCATTTCCAATGCATTCTTGGGAAATTAATGACATAATTGTGAAGAATCCAATGGGAAAGAAATAATTAATATCATCACGCTTGCTTTGAGTTTTTTGCAAACATGTATTTGTGTAAAGAGAGTTATTTAGCTGAGAAAGTGATATCCAGGAGGTGTTGACAGTGTGTGCATGACTTCTTGAAAATTAATCAGCATGACAGAGTCTGTTAATTCTGCTATTATATGTGTACTCCATACATTTCTTAGGCTCTTGCAGTTATATTAGTCATGTGACTGATTTCTGGCCAATGGAATGTTGACAAAAAGATGCTATGTTGTTTTTTGTTTTTATTTGTGAACTTAATGTGGAAACTCCAACAGGGGGCCCTGAATATTGTACCACATAGCATCAGGTCTGGAAAAATAAACTATGCTTTTTATGTAAAGAGAAGGTATTTAATATCAGGACATTGATTCCAGATGTGTAATCTGGAAAGATGAAGAAGAGAAAGTTACCTGAGTAACTCAGAGATAATAGCATAAAACAGCTATTAGCCCAGGGCTCCGTGTAATAAAGAGCTTATAAAATGCTCTCCAAAACCCCCCACCTCCTAATACTCATGCCCTGTGCAGCACCCTTCCTTTGAGTATGAGCTGACCTAATGAAGCTTCTAATGACTAGAACCAAGCAGACATTATGAGATGTTACTTCCAATATTAGGATATAAAAACACTATCGCTTGTGTCTTGGTATGCTCTCTTTCACTCTTTGTTGGATTACTTACCCTGGGGAAAGCTAGCTGACATGTCTTGAAGCAGTGCAGTGTAGAGGCTGATTTCAAGCCTTCAGATGAGACCACACACCCCTGCCTAGAGTTCAAATGCAACTTCATAAGAGATTTTGAGCTAGAGGCACCCAATGAAGCTGTGTCTACATTCCCAGCCCTCAGACACTGAAACAATAGACACTTGCTTTGAGGCACTAATCTTGGGGCTAATTTGTTATGCAGCAATAATAACAAATACATTAGAGCCAAGGTCCCCAACACCCAGGTCATGAACTGGTACTGGTCCATGGCCTGTTAGGAACCGGGTTGCACCACAGGAAGTGAGCAGGTGACCAGCAAGCGAAGCTTCATCTGTATTTACAGCCACTCCCCATCACTTGCATTACTGCCTGAGCTCCATGTTTTGTCAGATCAGCGGTGGCATTAGATTTTCATAGAAGCATGAACCCTATTGTGAACTGAGTATATAAGGGATCTGGGTTGTACTCTCCTTGTGGATAATCTAATGCCTGATGATCTGAGGTGTAGCTGAGGTAGTGATGCTAGTGCTGGGGAGTGGCTTCAAATACAAACTAACATTAGCAGTGTGGTTTGACTGCACAGAGACCATAATAAATCAATTGCTTGCAGACTCATATCAAAATCCTATCAGTGAGCGGCAAGTTGAGTTGATGCACTTCAACTGTACAACTGTATCTGGTAGCAGGCTTTAAGTCAGAATCTGATACTTATTTGAGTCTATGTGTGGCCCACCCATTATTTTATTTACCACTTCAGTCCACATCTCTTTTTTAATGGTGAGTTGTATAATTATTTTATTATATATTACAATGTAATAATAATAGAAATAAAGAGCATAGTAAGTGTTAGTTATATGCTTGAATCATCCTGAAACCACCCCCCTCCCCCACCTCTGGTCCATGTAAAAATTGTCTTCTGTGAAACTGGTTCCTGATGCCAAAAATGTTGGGGACTGCTGCGTTCAAGAAACAAAAGGGAAGAGGTGGGTTACCAAAACCTAGGAACTCAGAGAATAATCATGTGTAATTTGGTCAGTCCTCAGAAAAAAGGCTGTATTTTATGGTCACCCACAAAGGTGGGATGTATTCCCTCACTATTATAGTATCCAGAGGCTGATAACATTGCATACTCCAGATAAATTTGAGAAAAAGTTTATTGGTCATACAGGGATTCCTGGGACAAACAGAATAGGCAGAAGCAGGTTCATGCCCACTTGAGTAAGGCAGAGGGAGTGGGTTGAGCCATAAGATGGCTAGGGAGTAGGACTGAAGAAATGTTCCTGCACATGGAGTGGCAGTTTGCAAGGTTTGAATTTTCCACTGGTGCCAAAGGAAGAGGCACACATGTGTTTTCTTATCGGCACGTTTAGATGTGGGGCCAACTGGGAAAGGGGTGGTGAGGCCAAAAAGAAGTCAAAAGTCAAACACAAAAAATGAAGACAGACTCTTTATTACAGGTGTCTCCCAGCTACTTCTTGTACCTCAGGAACTCAGAGGGGGGCCCCGGGAGATGTTGCTCTGACCTCTTGACACAGAACAGAGTTGGCTGCAGCTGATCCCTTTGGGGAAGCGCAATGCCAGTCCTGAAAGTGATGAAAGACAATTGAGATAAGGCATCTAACTGCCTCTGCTCAAACCATGCTGTTGGGGAGAAAAGAAGTTCCTTCTCTCCTTCTCTACCTTCTAAAACCCCTTTAGTGACAAATGCCTGGTAGCAGAAATTAGCAAATGCCTCAGAAATGTTCACTGTTCTACAGGTGTACAACTTGTACTATGGAAGACACTGTGGAAATGTGTATCTGGAAAAAAACCAATGAGCAAAAAGCCCAACCCACTCCTTACATTTGTTATCTCAGCATCTGTGCACATCTCTTTTCACATTTTTGAACTTCTATAGCAACAATCTTATGCTTCTGCATTCATTCAAACAGAAATATTCTCACTCTCTCCCCCAAAAGGGGAGACACAGATTAGAATGCCAACATCACCTTACTGATCTATTAAGTAGTTTCAGTCATAACTCTACCTCAGATACTCCATAACAGAGAAACACAGTAAAAACATGAATCATCATCACCAATTCTTGTTTAAAATAATAAGGACATAGGGAGGAAAAAGGGAAAAAACTATGTGCAAAGTTGCTAGAGTCCTTGTTTTTTAACTAGTCAAAATAAATTTTATCATTACTACTTTTCCCATTATGCATTGCATGTTTCTTTGACCTCAGCCAGTGTCTCTACTGGTCATAGTTATTAAGCTGGTAGAGTAACTCAAATATTTATTTCTGAAGAACAATAACTCATTCATTCTGTCTTTATTGGATTTCTGTTAGTTTTCCTTAATTTTTCCTATTAAATAAATGCATGATAAATGACAACTCAGAGAATCCACTGGATTCCAGAAATAGTCCTCTCTGTGCTCTTTATATAGCAGGAAACTAATTTCTCCCTGATAATCAGAATCAATCACTTCAGCCAATAAAACATCCCCTTCTTTTACAGTTTATTCATGAAAAAATTCATGGAAAGCTCAAAATGACTAGGTAGTAGGCTTAACCTCCAATTTGATGGAACAGTGGTCGTGTCCCCTGGTGGGAACATTTTTTTAGTTCCTTGGGAACTGAGGTCCCTAAGTCAGCAGAGTCCAAAGTTTCAGGGAGGGGAGCCAAACTTTTGTAAATGGACAATTAGGTGTATTGGTAGGAGAAGACATTTGTATTTCTGCCTCTTGATTCTCAGAGCCATTAATTCTGAATTTGGGAGAAATTACATCATATGTGTTCAAAATATATACTGTATGCTGTAAGTGGAAATATCTGTGAATGCCATTCTGCCACATTTCTTGTTTGGGTGGGATTTCAACATGGTGAATGTAGGTGTTCTGTAAGTCTGTGAATGGTGATACTTGCCAAATGGCTGGCAGGTAAAGCAAATTTATATCCAGAACAAATATGCATTCCTATGAGGTCAAATATCTGTCCTCTCTGTTGAAGAAACAATAGATAAAAAGAGCCTGGGTTCTTTAGTTCCTCCTCAGAGGTGAGCCACTAGAAAAACCGCTGAACCCAGAACATCTGCTTTGGACTTTGTGCTGAGAAATAAATGTTTATTACATTAAGCCACTAAGATTTTGTTGCTGTTTGTTATAGCTTTTAGCCTATTCTGACTAGTTCAAGTAGGCAATTTCCCTCCAATATGAAATGAAAGAATTCTGAAAGCCTTGAAAGAGAGAAAAACTTAAACACAAAAAACTTTATTCCTCTAACATATAAATACACATTTCTGTGTTTGATCTATGCACTGGACTTTCTATCTTTATTCAGAAATTATTTTCCATGTCTGAAATAATGAGGATGGTTTTAAATTTGTTCTACTGGCTGGGCTCAGTGGCTCAGCCTGTAATCCCAGCACTTTGGGAGCCTGTGGCGAGTGGATTGCCTGGGCAACTTGGTGAGACCTTGTCAATACAGTAAATTAAAAAATTAGCTGGGCATGGTAGTATGTGTCTATAGTTCCAGTTCCTTGGAAGGCTGAGGTGGAAGGATCGCAGGAGCCTGGCAGGTCAAGGCTGCGGTAGCCGTGAGTGTGCCACTGCACTCCAGCCTGGGCGACAGAGTGAGACTCCGACTCAAAAATAAAAATAAAAATAAAATAAAATAAATAAATTTGTAGTACTATTATTAGTATCATAGATGGAAAGACCAGATAGATAATAGACAGATATTTCAAGTAGCTCAAAGGGCTTCCTTCTCCCTCTGTGTCTGAAAGGTATTTTTTTAATTGGAAAACTACTCATGATATCAAAATTGTAATTACTCAAAAAATTAAAATTCAAGGTATTTTTGCCTCCATTTCTCTTTTCCTCTTATGCACAGTATAATTTTCTGCTTTCTCTATTGTATTTCTGGTTTTCCTGAGTGGTTTATTTACTAAAAGGATAAACTGTGTGATTGTCAATATTATTTTTCATGATGTTACAAAGGCTTTAAAATATGGTCATAGCTTGAAAATCCATTTTTTACAAAAATTACTGGTACAGGGACAGACTATGGAAAAGAGACTTGAGAATTTCACTTCCCTGCTGTGTCAATAAACCAAATGAACCAGAAAAAAATATTAAATACTATGTGCAGTCTGAGCTCTGTTTACTGGATGGATGGCATAGCATGAATATCTATGAAAGTTTTTCATACTAATGTGTGTCTTAAATAACTATAGCAAAACATTCCTATGATTTAGAATCCATCCTAATGTAGAAATAAAATGATTGCCTAATGATTAAGAAAAAAGACTACTAGAATACAGAATAGTTTTAATGACTGCCTTAGCCTGTTTTCTGTTGCTATAACAGAATACCCGAGATTGGGTAATTTGTAAAGAAAAGAAACATATTTCTTACACTTCTGGAGTCAGGGGAGTCCAAGAGGGGCCACACGTGATTGCCTTCTGGTGCTATGTCGTAACAGGGCAGAGGAGCACAGGGTGAGATAGAGTACATTAGAAAGAGCCAAATTGACATTCATAACAGATTCACTTTTCTGATGACACATTAATCTACTAAATTATTAATCCATCCATCAGTGAATGGATTAATCTACTCATGGGAGTGGTGTCTTCATGACCCTATTACCTCTGAAAGCCTCTACCTCTTAATACTTTTACACTGGGGATCAAGTTTTTTTTTGTTGTTTTTTTGAGTCAGGGTCTCACTCTGTCTCCCAGGCTGGAGTGCAGTGGCGTGATCATGGCCACTGCAGCCTCAACCTACCACCATGCCTGGCTAATTTTTTTGAATTCTTGTAGAGACACAGTCTCGCCATGTTGCTTAAGCTGGTCTCATACTCCTGGGCTTAAGCAATCATCTCGTCTCGGCCTCCCAAAGTGCTGGGATTGAAGCATGAGCCACCATGCCCAGCTGGGATCAAGTTAACATGAGTTCCAAACGGAGCAAACATTCAAACCAATGACTTAGTAAATCTTGTATAAGCAAAGACAAAATAGCCCGTCTGATATATTATATAATTTTTCCTTCATTTTTCTTCATGTAGTATATATATACTATCATATACTACATATATATGATTTTATTAATTCATCATTTTTATGATTTTCCAAATTAAGTATACAGTTTTATCAATTGATAACAATATTCACCTCTTCTAGCACTGCAGTCTATGTAATGTATATCTTACATTTCTATTCCCTTGCAATACATCTTTGCCTTTGGGGAAGTGGTTTCTTCTACCCCATATGAATCTGATAGAGCAATCTAAAAAGGAGCTTTACCACCATCACCACAGAGGCAAATTAATGATCCAAAAGCCCCAATACAACTCTTAGAGGAAAGAGAGTTGCAATTCTCTATAAGCTGTATAGGCTGTATGCCTAGAGCTGCTAGAGTCGGTTTCCTCACTTCATGTAGGGTCTCTTCAGGAAAGCAAGCAGAGCCAAAGCAGAAAGTGCTCTAATGACATTTTATAAGCTATCACCTGTGCTTTCTTTCATAAACTTCTCAGTTATGTGCATCAAATATATCCTATTTTTCTAAGCTGATTTCAGCTGTATTTCTATCTTTTGCAACCAAAAGTAAAACAATTAAAGCCTTCACATAACACTCTTTCACTACTTATTTCATCGTGTCTTTTAAATTAATTTTAGAATATTTAAAAATGCAATGGAGGAAACACAAAAATAAATATAGCAATTAGCAAACAAAAAATAAATCACATACAATATTTTCAAAAAAATCTAGGATAAAGAGTAGTTTCATGAATCCAAGAATAGGAAAGGGTGGGACCAAATCATTGTTAGGTATTAGAAACCAATGTTGGATGTGCTCACTGTTACTGGGGTGTTACAGCTTCTAGGCTCTTGCAGAGCTCTGATTCTAGTCCAGTACCACATGATTTGTTCTAGTCTACCTCCCACTCCAACATTTCAATCTGCTCCGGGTATAGCAGTCCCAAACTATTTTCCTAAATCAGAGTTACTGACTATGATTTACCCCAACTTCCTACCCTCTAGGAGAAACAGAAAGGATAGATAGAGCAGGATTAAGGAAGAATTGCCCTTTGTTTTGGAGAAAACTCTGGGAGCTCTTCACAATGGATACTGTCTTTCTCCCCAGAAGTTCCACCTGGTGTCTTTTTCAGACACCTTCTGTGAGAATTTGGTGGGTTTCCTGAGGAAAAACCCAAGAATATTTTTATTCCAGCTTATGGAGTCCAAAAATTCTGCTTCAGGAAAACAGATCCTAGTTGCTTTATCTCTTTGGATGCATTTGTCTCTAAAGTGTTCAGGGTGGTGAGTTGTCCTGTGTCCTTTTTTTTTCTCTGATGAGTCATCCTTAAGTCATTTATTTATTTATTTTTACTGACCTTTTTTTTTATTTTTTAAAACAAATTCATAGCATTAAAAATATGGTTATAAAGTAATTCATTTGCACTGAAAATATTTAGATAATACAGAAACATAAAGAAAAATAAAAATTAACCACAATTTCAATATGTAGATATGACAACAGATACATTCTGACATCTATTTTTCCATAAGTTTTTCAAAAATTTTCAAAGTATTATTTCACTTATGTATTATCAAGAGATGCTTCTAATGTAATATTGGCCTATGCAGGTACAAAATGTCTTCTTAGAGCAAATGCTTGTTACCTTTACCTCATTGAATGGTCCCATTTGTTTGTACACATTGATTCCAATGGCTGAGCCTGGCAATATCACCCTGGGAGCTTGGGCATGGTGCCTTCCTGAAGTTTTTGCTAGAACCTAGGTTACTGAGGGTAGCAACAGAGGGCAGGGATGTTTCAGTCTGGATAAGATTAGGTTTATAAAACAAGTTTAAGTGGCAGCCATGGGAATGATGGCAAGCTCAATATGAGTCCTCTTAAAGGATTGATCACACTTTCCATTTCTTTCTCTCCTTGGGGTTTTTGGAAAGTACATAAAGGGAGAAAGCCTTAAGAAGGAGAGGTTAGACTTCCTGATAATGTGAACGTTGGAATTCCCAGCATCTAATTAAAAATAAAAGTTTTGTTATCAATTGTTCTCCTAAAATTAAATGAGTCATATTTATAGTCAGATGCTTTTTTACAAAGCTTACTTCTGTTTTTATTTACTAACATTTCTAAAGACTTCTGCAAATTAAAGCTATTCATGGATTAATACAAGCTTCTCTGACTTCCATAAATTCTTGCAAAATGTTAAAAACTGTAAATATTAGTAGGGAAGACCTCAAGGACTAGAGTTTTAGTTTGGTTCTCCCAGAAGGAGACAACCACAGGAAGCATAAGTAGGGGTATGGAGAAGTAAGAAAAGAAAGGGGAGGATACCAAAACAAATATGCTGATGAGGTTACTTCAGTGGGCAACTGGTGTTCAGTCCCATTGGGACTGTGGGAGGTTACTCCCTGGTCCTTCTAGCCTACCTTAAGTATAAGCTGAGAACACTCTTTGATCAGAGAAAGCCAAAAGTTTCAATAACTGGCAATAAGAAGGCATCAAGGTGAAACCAAAAGGTAAGTGCCTACAGACAGGATGTGGGTTGTGGCACCAAGAATATCTGCTACACCTATGATGTAGTTTTTTGGCCTGACTTCTATCACGTGGCTCTGAATAGGAGGTTATTGAGCCTGGATTATCTATCAAAAACTTCTTTTTTAAATTTCCATTTGGCTATGTTTCTTTGCTTATGGCTGCCTTGACTGGAAGGGTAGTTACTAGTGAGTGCTAGTTCTGTACCTGAAGTGGGTTTGCTCAGAGGCAAATTCTTTTCAGGTGTATGAGCAGAGAACATGATTTCCCCAAATAATTGCCTTACTAAGGAGAAATTCACTCTAGAAATGGAAATCTTTAGTTTAATTCATTACTGGGCAGCAGTGTCTTTTTTCCCTCTTCAGCCTTAAACACCTCTGTGTCTGTTGTGGAGATATGGAATTACCTCAAGCAGTTGTATCTATCTCTCTTAGGACCCAACATTGTCACTGTATGTCCCTCTGACTTTTCTTGGAGGCAAAATTTCAGTTGCTTTAATTTAATTAATTATATAGTATACCAGATGGTGATGAGTTTTTTTTTAAGTCCTTCCATTCTAGGAGATGATAAGTTATATGTTAAAAAAGAAATCAGGATAAAGGGGAATGGGAGTCTTGTGAACTGATTTAGAGACCTGAGACACTCATGTGTGGCCAATGTTGGTCTTTCCTTTGTGGGTTCACTAGCTTCTGAATGTCAGTCTCGTAATAGGATCCAGGAATTTCTGGTCCTCACTCCTAGGTTCTGTTCCAGAAATGCATACCCACAGGGTAGGCAGGAATGGGAGACCAAAAAACAAAAACTAAAACAAAACCACATCATGCTAGTGTTCTCCACTAGGGCCCTGCATTGTTTAGGATGCAAGGTAGGCTACTATAACAAAGGGACCAGGAAGCTCCAATAACACAGTTTATTCCTTGTTCAACAATCTAAAGAGAAGGAGGCAGTCTTCGCCTTGTAGTCATCTCTGCCATGCTCAACTTAAAGCTTAGATTTCTACATGAGAGGTATGTCAATTAAGTTCATGAACTCATTCTAGAAAAAGTGCTACATACCTCATTGCTAAATGTCACTACTGTCACCTTTGAAGCATACCCCTTGGGAAGCTATGCACTGATAGCAGTGCCTAGTCCATTCGTCAAAACAATTTTGAAACCCTTTTTCTGGAATGGCCATAAGAGCTGTCATTGTATCTCCTGAATGTCATCCGCCTGTCTTCCTTTCAATATCTTCTTTATCTTCAGGTAAAGAAAAAAGTCACTTGGGGCAGATCAGGTGAGTAGGGAGGGTGTTCCAGTACAGTTATTTGTTTACTGGCTAAAAATTCCTTCACAGCATTGCTGTGTGAGCTGGTGCATTGTTGTGATGCAAGAGCTCCTTTGAGACC
>CAUYQG010209450.1:0-10899 GCA_963574415.1 Tarsius wallacei
ACAATAAATCAAAAATCAGCCGGGCGTGGTAGTTCGCGCCTGTAGTTCCAGCTATTTGGAAGGCTGAGGCGGAAGGATCGCCGGAGCCCAGCAGGTCGAGGCTGCGGTGGCCGGGAGCGGCCACTGCACTCCAGTCTGGGCAACAGAGCGAGACTCCAACTCAAAATAAATAAATAAATAAAATAATGAAAAAGTTTGAAATACTACAAGAGTCGTTTAAATGTGACACTGAAACAAGTAACCCTAAGCTGTTAGAAAAATGACACCGATAGACTTGTTTGAGACAGAGTTGCCACAGACCTTTAATTTGAAAAAATGAGGCACAGTAAAATGAAGTTCAATAATACAACACCCACCTGTGTGTTGTCGATAGGGCTCACACTGTGGCTCTAGTTTCATCATTAGTATCAGTTTATATTGCGCTAATTAGACTTTACTGAACCTCCATTTCCCCATCTCAAAGTGTAAATCACAAATTCAAGGGCTTCTAAAGTATTTTCTACTTTTGATGCAATAATTCTGTGATTCTGCAGTTCTGCTGGGGCATGCAAATTTAATCCTGTGTTCCCTAGTATAGGATGTTATCAGCAGAAACAGTTCCATTTCTTTGAAAGGACACAACTGACACACTCAAGGCATCAGTGCTAGCCTGGACGATGGACAAGGGGATCTTTTCAGCTATGACCATCTGGCGCAGCCACGTTCCTGACCTTTGCACACCCTGGGCAAGGCAGCCTTTGCTAGGCTCTGAGCTATGCCAGTGCGTGAGCAGCTACAAATTAAAATTCCACTGCTTCAATGCCAAAAATCCAGGATAATGGATGGTGTGAGGTAGTGCAATGGGAGCATGCAATTTGGAGCCATACTTTGGTTTAAATCCCAAACCACCTCTTACTGACTTGTGTTTATAGGTGGATAAGTGGATCAGGACTGAAGGAAGGTCAGGGTAGGCAAGCTTTGGACAGATTTCTAAGAACAAGCACAAAGATGGTTTTACTCTCTGCTCCATTTTATTTTACTTTGTATACTATTTTATTTTATTTTTGAGACAAAGAGAGTCTTGTTCTGTCATGAAGGCTGGAGTGCAGTGGCGCAATATGGCTCACCACAGTCTTGACCTCCTGGGTTTAGGCAATCCTTCTGCCTCAGCCTCCCGAGTAGCTGGGACTACAGGTATGTGTCACCATGCCTGGCTACTTTTTTTTTATTTTTGTAAAGACAGGTCTTGCTATGTTGCCAAGGCTAGTCTCAAACTCCTGGCTCAAACAATCCTCCTGTTTCAGCTTTCCAAGTACTGAGATTAGAGACATGAACCACCACTCCCAGCCCGTATTCCATTTTAAACTGCCTAGACAAAGGTGATCCTGGATCCAGAGGTGAGATTTTTCAGCAAGACGTAAGTTAGAGACCTGCATGCAAACCCTCTTAAAAAGTGAAGTTGAGAGAGTAGGATGACCTGACAGTAGGTGAGTACGCACAATGAGCTCAAATGAGCATCAGAATCATGTGCCTTCAGATCTGGAAGAACATTAACTGAAGCGCAGTTCCTAGTATCGACAGTACCCTGGCTGGTGGTTGTCTGCTCCCATCCTCCATCTCCCCATGGTGGTAATTCATCATCTCCCAGAACAAACTTTAATTTTCTGTCTTTTCCTTCCTTTAATTGCATTGTCGTCTGTGGACTGTCTTTAATTTTCTCATGCAGTGGTTTGAGTGGGAAGTAAAAGAGAGAATGGAAGAAAAACCAAAGGCATTTTTTGCTGATACCTGGCCCAATAGTTGAACAGTATCATAGTGTCACTGGTTTTATTTTCAGAAAAACTTTAACCATAGAATTCATGAATTGCTATGGATAAGCAATTCTTTTTGAGCATTTCCTTTGGACTTATTTTGAATTTTATCACTTTAGGGAGAACTATTTTATATTTCTAAAAATTTGACATTATTATGATCAAGTTTTGGAAAAATGCCAGAACAAATGATCTTTTTTACATCTATTTCAAATACATAGTTTGATGTTTTCTCCAAGCTCTTGCTTGAAGTGTGAAATTGTTCCCAGAGCTCTAGTAATGCCTCTTAAATTTCTTATTAAAAACAAAGTGCAGAAATATACCTACTATATGGAAAAACTAACTTTAATAAAAATAGCTGATCTTAGATAGAACCAAACCTACAGCGTCTGTGTAATACAGCCTCCCAGCATGGTTACTAGGAGTCATTTTCTTTTATCCTCAAACTGCAATGTTCTTTAGCATAATTCTCTTTCCTTAGATACATAGGGCTTCCATTTGAAGACAAGAAAAACTTTTAAAGTGTAGTGATTGTATTTCATAAGAAAATGTATGCTGCCCATAGCCCTGCTACCATTATCCTTTAATATCTAATATACAGTCAACAGAAACTTCCCTTCACTATTCAATTATTCAGTCCTTATACCCACAAAAGAACAAGGATGGTTAATTTTTCCACATATGCAGTTGTGAAAGAGGGTTATGATGAGGCTGAAGGGTCTAACTCTTGAGAAATCATCCATCTAGGAAATTAAACACATTTCAAGAGGGAATATTTATACCTACTAGCCTAAACAGTGCAAATTTTTACCATGTCATATAAAAAGGCAGCCTAGTTGAATATGATTAACTTTTGCTAACAAAAGTTGCTAATTTTAAGACATGAAAACAGGGCAGGGAAGGGTTATAGGACAGGCTCTGGAGTCAGACAGTCCTGAGTTTGGATTTTGTCTTCACCATGGATACCTCTGTGGCCAGAAACAAGTTGTTTATATTTAAACCTAAGTCTATAATTGTAAGTTCAAAAATAAGACTAATAAGAAGTTTTAACCTCATTACATTCTTTTTATTTTATTATTTTATTTTTTTCTTTATTTTAAAGATGTGGGGTACAATTCAGGGTTAGATATACAAATGTTCATTATGCAGGCACCCTTCTTGATGAGGTATGCCCTTCCCTCCCCTAGCAGTTTCCCTCAACTGCCAATCCCACGCTCCCTGCCCTGGCAGCTTCTCAGTACTGTCAATCCCTTTCTTATAGTATTATGATAACTATTTGTTCATGGTCCGCTTATGAGTGAGAACATATGGTACTCTGTTCTTTGTTTCTGTGGTAGATCACTGAGTATGATAGACTCTAAATCTATCCAAGTTGCTGCAAAGTCCATATGTTTGTCCTTCTTTATGACTGCATAATATTCCGTTGTACATATGTACCACATTTTTTTAATCCAGTCCGGCTTTGATGGGCAGCATGATTGTTTCCATGTTTTTGCTATTGTGAATAGAGTCGTCATTAATAAAACAAACAACGATGCTGGTGAGGATGCGGAGCAAAAGGAATGCTTCTACACTGCTGGTGGGAATGCAAACCAGTGCAACAATCTCTTTGGAAGACAGTGTGGCGATTTCTGAAAGAACTAGAAATTGACCTTCCATATGACCCAGCAATCCCCCTATTGGGAATATACCTAGGGGAACTCAAGTCATTCTACCAAAACGATACCTGTATACACATATTTGTTGCAGCACTATTCACATAGTAAAAATAGTAAATTCTTATGGGAAATAAATGACAGAATCATACAAAACTTCTCCTGTAGCACCTAACACATGGTAGATACAATATATATTAAGCACCAGCACACTACTGCTTAATCCTGCATTCTGGAAATATCTATTGTGTCTGCTATATGTCAGACCTTGTGCAAGGTACTGGGGCTATGAGCTTCTGGCTTTATAGATTCTAAAAATCTAGTAGAAAGATGAGAAACATAAACAAATAGCAGTATAATGTGAAAAGTACAGTGATGCAGGCGCATGAGTACACAGCCTGGGAGAGCCAAGGGAGACATCATAGACAAGACGACATTAAGCTCTCAAATGGTTACACTATTGAAAGTTCTTCCATTGATGCAGAATTGTAGAAGAGTTTCTGATCTTTTTTAAAGCCAAACCAGAGTTTCTATAGATAAGACTTCTGGGAATACATCAGGAATTTCTAGAATCTACCATATTTATTTTAGACTGTTAAGGACAGTTTCTAGCATTATTGTAGCGATTATTATCAAAGCAGAGCATTCAAAGTATCTCCAGATAGATCAGGTCTCATAGGGCCCTATGGGAGGAACTGATGGGAGGAAAAGTGTTACCCCACATGATGTAGTGACTTAAGCGTGGCCTCTGGAATCAGGCTCCTGGGGTTGAATTCTGACCCTCCCAAAAGCACCTGTTTTCTGTGTGCAAAGTACTCGTCTTCTCTACACCTCAATTTCTTCCCCTGTAAAATGGGGAGAAGAATAGTGATCTTACAAAAGTTTATGAGGATTAAAGGAAATAATTTGTCAGGCACTTTCAGATGTTGACTGATAAGTGGATCTTTGCTATTATTGCACATGATTAAAGAACTAAAACTACTCTCATTTCAGGAAAGTCATCATGATTTGTTTGGTTTGGTTGAAACATGACCCACCAAATCAGAATGAAAAGAGTACGTCTCTTGGTGAAAAAGAAAAATCTGAGGTGCTGGAAAGAACGCCTCTATTTGTTATTCGGTCCCTTCCTATTTCCTGGATGGTGAGGAGTGAAGAATTCTGCAAGTGTCAAATAAGATAAGAAGCTGGTTTCCATGGACTTTGCTGTGATAACTCTATTTTCCATGTGCTCGTTCCTAATGCTCTTATTTAATGTGTAAATATGTTTTAGTTCTGACACACTGTGCTCCTAGTTTTATGACCAAATCTGTTGCCATGCTGCCCATAGTTTTATTTTTTACATTTTAATAAGAATTCATTGGTTTATCCTTTAATTATATTCTTCTTGTGCAAAGATTCATTTGAGAATCAGCCAGAGCTAAATAACAACCCCCAAATGTCCAAGCCAATAAAGAAGGGAAGGAACAGGGTCTTGGAAAGGAAGACATGTCACCCGTAGAGATATTAATAATAGACTCTGAACACAGGAAGTGGTGGGAGTGCAATTCATACTAAAATAAACATGCTGATTAATTAAAATCTCACTCACCATGCCTTGCCTGCAGGATCTTCATTGTTCATTTCACCAGCAGCAAGGTTGTATCGTTATCCTCTGGTTTCTAGAGATTATTGTATGAAATTCTTTATTTAACTCTAAAAGCAGCTTCAGAATCACCAGCCACTCCGCACCATATGACAACAAAAGAAACCACATTTTATGAGTACTAACAATTATATATAAATACACCATTTCAGTAGTCAACCAAATTTATGTCATTTATCTTTTTAAATTTCTAACCCTCAATTCTTATTATACTCAAATTTGATAGGAATAACATTCCATAGGTGGCTCTTTGCTTAAGCAGGCTTCTTAAAGTCTGTTCAATATTGGAAAATATAACATACGAAAAAGTATAAAGCATGACTGAAGAGTATAACGAATAATTATAAAGAGAACATTCACATGAAAAATAGTGTTACTACACTTCTGAATGTTCTCAACATCACCGTACATCACCATGTGTCTCTTTTAGATCCCACTCTTTCTTTCCCCTCTGAGATAACAATTGCCTTGACTTTACAGAAACCCCTTTCTCTGTAGTTTCCCAACTCTGTGTGCATCCCTAATAATTCAGTTTAATCTTGCATATTTTTAATGTATATGAGTGAATTCATACAAAATGTAGTATTTCATATTCTTATTCAGTATCATCTGTGGAAGATTTTGGAATAGAGCCAAGATTTACTTCATTTTATTGTTATAAGACATCCAATCTATGAATGTATTATAATTATTTATCCATTCTACTGTCTTTGGCTATGTGGATTATTTCCAGTTTGGGATCATTATGAGCAATGATGCTATATGTCGTATATTGTGGTCCCCTACATAGGCAGGAGACTGTGAGTTCTGTTCTTAGGGTTGAAACTGTAGGATAATATATGCATATCTTCAATTTTACCAGCTAATTCCAAACTGTTTTCCTAAGTGGTTGTACCAATTTACACTCCTACTAGTAGTATATGCAACTTATACTATTCCCATTTTGCTCAATTTTATGGGTCTGTAATGATATCATGTAACAGTTTTAATGTCCCTCTTCCTGATCTCTATTAATAATAATGTTAAACACCTCTTGTATGTTTAACAACAATTTGAATTTCCTTTTTTGTGAGCTTTCTGCTTGAATATTTTGCCCATTTTTTTACTGGGTTTTCTTCCTTTTTTTATATCACTGTTTGTTCTCAAATTTGCATACAAATATTTTGTTATCTATTTTACAAACTTTTTAAAATTCTGTTATTCTTTTTACTCTATTAAGGATGTCTTTTGATGAATGTGTTTTATTTTGATGTAGTCAGATATACTACTTTGTTTCTTAAGTGTATTTTTTTGTGTTTCATTTAAGAAATAAACATTTTTCTAGTCCTGAGATCATGTTGGTAATCTTCTTCAGTATCTCCTAAAAGCATTATAATTTTATCTTTTACATCTAAGTCTATAACCCCCCTGGTGTTGTTTTGGTCTGAAGTAGGGGTACAATTTTTTTATTTTTCTTTCTTTCTTTTTAAATTCAGGAACCATTTTTTCATATGAGTAGTTATATTGAGAAGATGATTTGTCACTCATTTTTCTATAGAATATCCTCTGTCAATAATACGAATGAGAGAATTTCCGGTAAGATGGCAAAGGAACAGGTCAGACTGTGAGAGTCTCCACAAAAGCGAGTATCCATAAAGACTCTGCATGAGTGGGTGTGTGGCCAGTGTGTGAGTGACAGTCAATCTGAGGGGAGACTCGGGTTCATTCACCCGGGACTGTCTTCCAGAGGTGACCTCAAACCCCCCCCCCGCAGACTGGAGCCACTGGTGTACAGGATCACCTGCTGTTCTCGAGGCTCTCCTGAGAAAAAGCTGCGGAACACAGCTGATCCTCATCACCTGGCACCCAGCCCACATCATCATAGCAGAGCGACTGGAGACCTGGATCCATGGGGAGAGCAGTCACGGGGAGCTGGAGAGGAATCCCACCACTGGTGAGGAAAAGCCAGTTAGAGCCATTTTCTCTGGCCTGGGACCAGGCAGAAAACTTCATTGCCCCACCCAGCTCCACCCAGCCTCCAATCTGGGACCAAGAGTTTATCTCATCAAACTCAGAGACAGACGCCCCTCCCCCACGCTGGAACAGGCACAAACTCCTCAGATCTGAGTGGGAGAATTGACAAAAGTGTCAGCAGTCTTGGTGAATACAGATCTGATCCACCCTCCTCCCACAATATTCTGTGGGGTCTCTGACACACTCTGAGAGTAATCCTATCAGCCTGCCCTGAGAGCAGAGGGGAGTGACTGGAGACCAGCGCTAAAAGGAAGTTGAAGTTACAGGAACTCCCTCAGAGTGAGTTTTGTATTTTTTGTTTTTTTCTTTTGTTTGTTTGTTCAGCTTGGTGTTTTTGTTTGTATGTTTGTTTTTTGTTTGAGTTTTGTGGGGTTTTCTGTATTTTTTTAAAATTTCCCTCTTCTATCTTTCTGATTTTGATTATGTTTTTGTACTTATTTTGTTTCTGTTATTTTATTGTTTTTTTTTTTTCTTTTAAACTTCGTGTTTGTGTATGGGTATTTTTGAGGGAGAGTACACCCATGGGGGGGGGGTTTGTTGGCTTTGTGTTTGTATGATTGTATACATGTTTTCATTTTTAAAATATCTTCTGTCTTTTTTCTCTTTTCATTTGTTAGTTGATACACCTGTTTTTCCTCTTCTTCTGCTCTCTCTCCACCTTCCTCTCATCCCCCTCCTTCCTTTTTTTATTCTTTTCCTTTTTCTTACTTCATTTTGCTTTCAGGGGACAAATCTATATTTCCACTCCATGGACAGATTGTAAGGCAGTGGGAAATAGATTCTAGGGAGACCACACACCTGCCAGAAGATACTGGGATCTGCAGATGGTTTCTGAATCACAGCTCCTCCCTCAATTAAATCTCAAAACTGCAAAATGCACCCCCCCCACACACACACAGTTCAGCTTCAGAATTGAACAAAGCCAGAGGATCCACATAAGGAAGAATAGGAGAATGTGCAAACAGAAGTAAAGGCTATCCCCCCCCCCCCCCGCCATTCCTGAACAACAGAATTAAAGAGGGGTTAAAAAAAGGGGAGAGGAAAAATCTACACAAATGAAGAGAAGCCAAAAGAAGAATATGGATCTCACAAAGACCCCTGGGAAGTCAGGCACTGAGAATACAGACTTGGGAACACAAACAATGAAGAGCCCCCAGAGTGACTATTCTCAAACCACAAACCCAGATATTAAGACATTAATAAAGAGAATAAATAGAATTGAGGAGAGACAGAAATGAAGGAGTTGATAACAGCAATAAAGAACATAGTGAATGAATTAAATAGCAAACTGAAAAGTATGGAAAGCAGACTTAGCCAAACAGAAGAAGTAATCTAAGAGCTTGAGGGCCAACATATGGAACTAACCCAAACTGTTAAAAACTTGGAAAAGAAGCTTAAAAAGAACAAAACCTTTGAGAGATGAGTGATTATTTCAAGAGGCCAAACCTAAGATTAATTGGAATTCCTGAGGCATATAGAGAGACAGAGACACCCTGGAACAAGCTTTCCATGAAATTATCCAAGAAAATTTCCCTCATCTCATCAGTAGCACAACTAAACACAAGAGATTCAGAGAACCACTGCAATACAACAAATGAAGAGACCAATTCCTAGACATATAGTAATTTGCCTACATGAAGTAGGTATAAAAGAAAAAATCCTAAAGGCAGTAAGAGAAAAAGGTCAAAGTACCTACTGGGAAAGACCAATTAGAATAGCAGCAGATTTATCTATAGAAACACTTCAGGCTAGGAGAGGTTGGATTCCAATCTTCAGTTCTCAAAGATAAACAATTTCAGCCAAGAATAACCTACCTAGCTAAGCTTCACTTCATCAATGAGGGAGAATTAAAATATTTCCCAGACATTCAATCCTAAGAGCTTACACTGCCTCCAGACTAGCTCTACAAGAAACACTTAAAGTATACACACAGAAAAAAGGAAAAAAAGAACTACAATGCCTTTCCCAAGAATGCAGGAAAAAGATTGAAAGCACACATGAATCAACCTAAAAATCAAAAGAAAGACAACAAACAAACAGCAGCAACAGCAACAAACTCTATAAACCTCATGACAGGTATAAATTCTCACATCTCAATAATTAGCCTGAATGTGAATGGACTAAATGCACCACTAAAAAGACATAGCATGGAAAAATGGGTAAAATATCATGAGGCAACAATATGTTGTCTCTAAGAGACTCATCTCACCAGAAAGGACACTCACAGACTCAAAGTAAAAGGATGGGAAGAAAAATTTCAGGCGACCGAAACACAAAAGAAAGGAGGAGTCACAATCTTAATATCAGACAAAATACCTTTTAAGCTATCAAAAACTTAAAAAAATATGAAAGGTCACTACATAATGATAAAAAGTTAAAGCCATCAACAAAAAATATCCATCCTAAGCATTTATGCACCCAACATAGGAGCACCATGCACCTTCTCAGATGACAGTGGAATAAAAATAAATATCAACACCAACAAAGTTCCCCCGAAACCCACAATGACCTAGACACTAAATACCATGCTGCTAAACAACTCCTGGGTGAACATTGAAATCAAAACAAGATTAAAAGATACCTGGAAACAAATGAAAACAAAGAAATATCTTACCAAATCATCTGGGATGCCATGAAATCAGCAGTAAGAGTGGAATTAATATCTTTACGAACACACATGAAGAAAATGGAAAGATCACAAGTTAACAGCCTAACAAATCATCTAAGGAAGCTGGAAAAGCAAGACCACCAAAACAACAACTTCAGCAGAAGAATCCAGACCACAAATTCAGGACATAGAAAGCAAAAAGATAATACAAAAAATCAATGAAACAAGAAGCTGGCTCTTTGAAAGGGTAAACAAGATTAATGGGCCCCTAGCTAGACTGACCAAGGAAAAGAGAGAAAAATCCAAAATAAACACAATCAGTAATGCAAAAAGATCAAGTCACAACTGACCTCAAAGAAATACAAAAGATTATTAGAGACTACTATGTATACTTGTTTGGAAAAAAAACTTGAAAAGCTAAAGGAAATGGAAGACTTTCTGGCATCACACAACCTTTCCAGGTGAAACAAGAAGAAATTGAGACCTTAAATAGACCAATAACAATCTAGGAAATTGAATATGTCATAAGAAAACTACCTACAAAAAAAAGTCCTGGACCAGATTGCTTTACAGCAGAATTCTACAACACATACAAGGAGGAACTGATGCCAATTCTATTAAAAGAATTCCAGCCAATTGAGAGATGGAACTCTTGACAAATCATTTTATGAAGCTAACATCATATTGATACCCCAAACCAGGTAAAACTCCAACAAAGAAAGAGAACTACAGGCCAATATCCTTGATGAACATAGATGCTAAAATTTTCAACAAGATCCTAGCAAACTGGATCCAACAACATATCTCAAAAATAATCCACCACAACCAAGTATGCTTCATCTCTGGGATGCAGGGGTGGTTCAACATTCATAAGACCGTACATGTAATTAAATACATCAACAGATGTAAAAACAAAAACCACATGATTATATCATTAGACATGGAATAAGTTTCTGATAAAATCCAGCACTCCTTCTTGATAAAAACCCTTGAACGTCTAGGTGTAAGTGAAATATACCTCAAAATAGTAAAAGCCATCTGTGAGAAACCCAGACAGCATACTGCTAAACAGACAGAAATTGAAACCATTTCCCCTGAAAATTAGAAAAAGACAAGGATGCCCACTCTCACCCCTCCTATTCATTGTAGTGTTGGAAGTCCTAGCTACAGCAGTCAGACAAGAGAAGTAGA
>CAUYQG010209462.1:0-20953 GCA_963574415.1 Tarsius wallacei
ATTTGTTGTTTTGGTTCTTGGTTTTGTGTGCAAAACAATGTGAATATACCAAAATGCGGCGTAAATGGTAAATTGTAGTTTTTTTTTTTTTTTCGCCCCCCCCCCCCCCCACACACACACACACACTCATTTCTGGGAAAAAGGAAAAATCTTTCTTAGATTTTGGTCCAAGAATGCTTGGATGGAACAAGGCCTGCACATGAAACCAGCTTCTCTAGGTGACCCTGCCTGGACACAGCCCTTCTGTGAAGCACAGCTCTGGACAAACAGGGGCCCAGGCAGGCCTCACACATCCAACATTTTCCATAATAATTTCCAAACTGGGAGAGATAAACTTACTTTGGGGAAGCAGTGGGTTACTATGGATCTTTATCTTAACGTGGCCTTTTATTTCTGTGCCACTGAAACACACACACACACACACACACACACACACACACACACACCCCTCCCTTTGCAAATATGATACATGCTCATTGTTGACAAATTTGCAAACATGGAAAAGCACCCATGAGAAAATAAATATAAAGAATCCCAACTCAGAAAAACCACAGCTGACATGTGGGTGTATGTGTCTCACCTTTCTTCTCTATTCATAATACACATTTAACATCATTGTGATCATATGTCATGTTTTATTATCTGCATTTTCGCTAATATGCAATGAACAGTTCACCTCATCTTTAAATGTTTCTATATCACACCTTAACGATTGCAAAATAACCCATTGTTCACATGTCCCGTATGTAATTTCTTACCTAATTCTTTATGGTCGGTGGCTGTCTAGGTGATTTACGAATGTGCTGCTATGAACATCTTCCTTGTACATCTCTAATAATTCCCTTAAGGTACTCCTAGGAGAATAATTGTAACCTCACAGAGAATTTGCTGTTTAAAGACTCTTAAATATAGTATTACCAATCAGCCTTCCAGGAAGGGCGAACAGATTGTTCTAGCACCAACACAGCAGTGTGTGAGGGTGTGTGGGTGTGATTTTTACACAGAGATGCCTTATCCTACCTGGCAGAGACCTGTCATCGCAGGAACACCACTGTTGGGGGATGGGCCCCAGCTCAGGGGCCTTGGTCTGTTGTGGACCCCTGTCTTTTTGCTTTTGCTGACCAATCAGTCCCAAAGAGAGTGGGGCAGGGAGGATCTGGGCTCTGAGCTCTGCAGGAGCAATGACCCCGGGCCCAAGTTCCCTGACTCAGGGGAAGGCTCCACTCCTAGTTCAGTAGCTTCCATGGAGGTCACTGAATACTTTTAACTGCTCATTGGTGCTGTGAGGACCGGGACCATTTCTCTGGGGTGTGGAATGCCCTCCAAATTTCCACCAGGCCCACCTGGTTCTTCATTCTTACTTGGAAGGTAGGATCCACATTGCAAGATAAATAGTCTTGGATATGCCTTTGTTCTGAAGCAGGAATCCTGTGTGAATGGTCATAACCAGGATCCCTCTGCAACACCCCCAACATCAGGCCCCCATCACGGCAGCATGAGGAGGTCTTGCAGGACACACTGGTGACCACTACATTGAGCCCCACACCAACACTGACTCAGGGCACTCTTTCTACATCTGTCCATCCTGACCACGAGCAAGGCCTCCAGGTATACTAGACATACAAAGTCCTGGCCACCCTTCCTAAGAAGCCTCCTGTAATTCGGCCCATCCTCCCTTCCCGTGGCCACAGCCTGCCTTTGTCTGGATAGCAGTCTCCCTAACTGCTGCCCAGCTCCTCCCCTACAGCTGCCAGAGTCATTCCCCAGACACACAGCTCCTGTCCCACCCTTCTTGAAACTCTTTGGTTTTAAGAACTGAAGCAGGGTCGATGCCCTTTGCTTCTCTCTCCAGCCTCCCTGCCTCCCTCCATTTCCCTGTTGCTGACCACTGACTCCCTACCCCACCCCCCACTCAGGCCAGAGAAAACGGCCTGTCTTTCCTCACATGCTGCTCCCTCTGAAGAGGGTGCTCTTCCCACCCACAGGGTGATCAGAGCCTCTCCCTCTTATTCCTACTGTGAATTCAATAGCAGCTGACATTAGTGAGCACTTATCAAGTGCCAGGCTCTGCTCAGCTACCATTTCCTCCAGGAAGCTTTCCAGGATGTTTCCCTTGGCTCTGACAAGTCACTTGTGTGGAGCTGACTCTTCCTGCCCCTAGTTACAAGAGAGCAAGGATTGTGTCGTCAGTGTCCCCAGTGCCTAGCACAGGGCCTGAGTTGAGTGTTAAGTCACGGCATGCTTGGAGGAGCAAGTCCAGGACAGCACAACCTGGTCAAAGCGAGCAACTGAGCACTGATAAGTGGACCGATGCTGGTTAGAAAGTAATTCAGACCATCCCACTTCAAACATACAGTTATTTGGAAATAGGACAACTTGAAATTTGTTCTTGACAAGGAGGGATTAAAAGGCAAAGGAAGCGAGAACTTATATCTAAAAAAAAAGTTTTTTTCATTATTCAGGCTCAGTGGTACACACCTGTGGTTGGAAGGCTGCGATGGGAGGATTGCTTGAGCCCAGTACTTTAAGGCTACAGTGAGCTACGACTGCCCCTGCACTCCAGCCTGGGCAACAGAGTGAGACACTGTTTCTAAATAACAAAACAAACCGAAAAGGCAAAGGAAATCTGGAAACAAGATTACAAATTCATGGCACCTAAAAGAGCAATTGTTTTTTTCCAGTGTAACCCTGCCTGCAGTTAGCTGTATGACCTTGAGCAAGAGGTGTCCCACTCTGGGCCTTAGGCCCCTCTTCAATGCTGAGTTGCTCCCAGGAATCACACTGGACCTCCCAGCTTTGAGGCTGAACAAAGAAAGGATTTCAACGCTAATCACTGATGGTGCCCATTGTCCACATGGCAAAACATCCACAGTACAGCCTGCCCTTGGAAGGGGTTTGGGGGTTGAGTCTCCTTCTAGAACACTCTGCAAGGTTCATTGCACACCTTCCACTTGTGCTGGCCACGCATTCCCTCCTCTGCGGGTGGTGAGAGCTCACTGGCTGATGGTGGAAGGGCCTTAAGCCCACACGTACACACGCTTGTTCCCTGTCTCACACCATGCAGACAGACAGAAAGTATCTATGCCTTGTCCCCTCTTCTCTGTTCTCATAAACATCTGTCCATCTTCATAACACAGTGACCTGTGTTGCAGCTGCAGGCCGCCCTGTGGACCCTCCCCATAGTGGGCTGTCATCACACCGACTAGTCAGATACCCATCTGGGTCAGCCTCTGAGAACCGCCAAGTTACAGGGCCTCAGCAGAGCCAGGCGAACAGTTGGGAGACCACCTGGTCTAATGGGGTTCAGGAAACTAGTGGTCCGGGCAGGAAGGGGTGATGTGAAGAGGCCCCAGCCCTGATGGGGGCCCAGCCATGATCACATGTGCAACCGTTAGGGTGAAATGACAAATATGAGGACGATGTGGCAAGTTTTTCATAAGGCTATGTTTACCCGGGACAAAGAAAAGTTTACCCAGCACAAAGGAATGGCCTTTGTCCCAAGATTATCTTCTTACTTTTTTTTTTTTTTTTGGCTTAAAAATATTCTCTCAAAGGGAAATTATAATTAATTATTTTTCTAAAGGCCCCAACATGGAAAAATAGAAAGTTGGCAATCTTCAGTAGGTCTGTGATATTCCTTTGAAATTTGACCAGCCTGTGAATTCCGGATGTCTGGGAATCCCTGTCTGCATGTTCCCTGCTGAGGCCGCCAGGGAAAGTCACTGGGACACTGCTCTCTGTCCAGAGCCTGCAGTGACTCCCTATCGCCCTCGAGTCTGCAGTCAAAATCCTTATCTTAGCCTCAAAAGCCTAGGCAGTTGGGAGAATGGAGACGAAAGAGAGGAAAGGATCAGGGGCAGCTTCCTGGAGGAGGTGGTATCTGAACCAAACCTTCTAGAATGAGCTCATTGGCAAGGGGTGCATGGTAGGTTAATAGGGATTCCACATGCAGGGGACACTGTGTGCAGAATGAAGCTAGGATGGTTGAAAAATGGCTAAGTTTCCAGAAAGTCAAGTAGGGATGGGGTAAAGAACACACCAGAAACAGATGTGTTTGCCCTAGTGGCTGGGCAAGGTGGCTCACTTCTAACCCCATTATCTTGGGAGCTTGAGGTGAGAGGATCACTTGAGGTCAGGAGTGAGACCAGCTGGGTAGCACTGCTGAGGCGGGAGGATCTCCTGAGCCCAGGAGTTTGAGGCTGCAGTGAGCTATGATTGCACCACTGCACTCTAGCTTTGGTGACAGAGCGAGAGAAGGAGAGAGAGAAAAGGAAGGATGGAGGAAGGAAGGGGAAAGAAAGCAAAGAAAGGAAAAGAAGAGAGGAAAATAAAAGAAAGAGGAAGAAACTGTAACTAGCAAGACAGGATGCACAGGAGTGTGACATCCAGAGTTCTAAGTAGTTCTTAGAGCATTGAGGTAAGTATAATTCTTAGAGTAGCAAGGACTTAGTATAAATATGTCTACTTTGTAGATAAGACTGGGAGGGAAAGGGAGGACCCACCAGTCAGCAAGGGCTGCGAGAAGAACTTGAACCTGAATTCATCTGTCTTCCAGGCTAGCTAGACTCTCTGCCATCTGAGAGTCTGTCTGGGGTTGGGTGACCCTCTCTGGTGCCCCATCTCAACCATCCCACCTCGTCCTTCCTTCCTGGGCCGGGGATTGACTGGGGCTGCCTGGCTATGAACAGCCTGGAAATGCACCCCAGAGCATGATGCCCCAGCATTGGGGCTGCTTCTGGGGTCAGTAGGGGCTGCTGGTTTCATACCAGGACAAACACTGCAGAAGATGGGGGCCCTTGGCAGCCTCACACCCAGAGGCCCTGGTTCTGCACCCCAGTGTCTAGAC
Organism: Tarsius wallacei; assembly: GCA_963574415.1. Lineage (NCBI taxonomy): Eukaryota > Metazoa > Chordata > Mammalia > Primates > Tarsiidae > Tarsius > Tarsius wallacei. Next base: position 4,847 of record CAUYQG010209462.1, read on the forward strand.
TGGGCATCCTGTGCTGGTGCGTGCACAGCTTTCTGCAGAAAGACAACTTCCTAGCCTGGAATGGAATAGGCTAGGAATGGAACCCAGAGGCCCAGTGGGCATCTCCCAGGAGAAGCCTCCTCCCATTCCCAAGAAAGGCTCCAAGCCTCTTTCCAAGCCCTGGAAACACTAAATGCCATGGCCTGTCCGCATCTGCCACTGCTCAGCTCAAGCCACACCTGCTGGCACCCACCTACCCAACCATGAAGTCAATAAATATGGCTTGAGTGATTCTGTGCTGTGGGAATTCAGAAGTTCCTGCCCACCTGAAGCTCCTAGTCTAGTGGGGACAATAATGGTAATGTGTGACCAGGCCCCGGATGGGGAAGTGACGATAAGGACGTGCACTATAATAACAGCGCTCTTGGTGAGGATGGTTCCCAACGCTAAACACTGCGGCAGCTCAGTCCTCAACACAGCTCCTTAGATGGCAACCCCAGACTCGGGGATGGAAGTGTGTGTGGTGGAAAGGGGGAGGTGTGGTGGCCGGAGGGCTGTAGAGAAGGCCAGATCCTGGCAGCCTAACCACCACATTCTCCGCACTTGCTGGGAGACTGGGCCAGCTCCAGAAATGCCTCTGGAAACCATCAGGGGAAACTGAGGCCAGGGAGATGTCCCAGGCCCCATTGAGAGTGATGTCAGAGCCCCAGCAAGGTCCGAGGACTCCTGCTCTCTGGTCAGCTATTCCTGCCACCCTAGACCAGTCTTTCTCACAGGGCAGTGGGCAGTCCTGCCAGCTGGAGAGGAGGGTCTCCCGTCAGGAGGGGTGGAGGGCACCTGGCAGCTAGGGTTGTGGGGCGCTCCTGGCAGAGTAAGTGGGGGCTCCTGGCAGCAGAGGGAGGCTGGGGGAGGGGTCCTGGCAGGAGGGGGCTCCTGGCAGCGCTGGGGGGCTACTGGCAGAAGACGTGAGGGGCTCCCGGCCGGCCGGGCCGCCCGCCCAGACGCGCTGCCAGGCTGATTAGCATGGGCGAGGGGCGCTGGCGCGGGGGCGCCGCCGGCCGAGCTGGCACGTCCCTCGCGGGCCCAGCTGGCCGGGCCGAGACACAAAGCGCCTCAGACGGTGGCGGCGCTCGACCATTCACGCGCAGGGGCGGCCTGGGCGCGGGCGGCGAGGAATTCCCGCCGCCGGGGCGAAGAATAGCGCCTGGGCCGGGCGGGGCTGGGCCGCCCGGCGCTCCTGACCTTGAACCTTTGTGACTGGAGCGCATGCAAATCGCGGCGGGGCCGCGCCAAGCCCCGAGGGCGCTGCGCCTCCCGGGGTGTCCCGGCGAACAATGCACCACTGTCCCCGCGCGGCGCCGCGGGCTGGGAACGGCGCGGGCACGCACCCGGCGGCGCGGAATGCCAATGCGGGTCCACCCGGCGCGGGCCCACGGGCGAGAGTGTGTGTGTGTGTGTGTGTGTGTGTGTGTGTGTGTGTGTGTGTGTGTCGGCGGGGGGCTCGGCTCGACCCTCCTTCCCTGAGCCTGGAGGCGGCCTAGCCCCGTGCCGCGCGCCCCACACCCCCTGCGGCCACGGTGGCTAGGTCCGCTTAGACTCTTGTAGGTGACTGCCCTCCCCTCCCTCCTGCCCTTCTTATCTTTTATTCGATTGAGGTTTTAATTCTGTAAATGATCAGTAACAAAATATAGGTTGCCCCGATAACTGACTTACCTGGGGAGAGCTTGTGCTACCTGGGGGTAGGCTCCTCTGCCCACCTCCACCCTCCTCTGGGCATGTTCTTTCTCACAGTCCCAGGTGCACTCTTTTTCAATTCTGCATCTTGACTATTTCTTGGAACAGAACATTTGTCATTACCACCCTTCACCATTGTCCCCCTTTTTTTTTTTTTGAGTCGAAGTCTCACTCTGTCGCCCAGGCTGGAGTGCAGTGGCACACTCCCGGCCACCGCAGCCTCGACCTGGTGGGCTCAGGCGATCCTACCGCCTTAGCCTTCCAACTAGCTGGAACTACAGGCCTGCGCTACCATGCCCGGGTAATTTTTTGATTTATGTAGAGATGAGGTCTCGCCATGTTGCCCAGGCTGGTCTCGAACCCCTGGACTCAGATAATCCTCTCACCTCAGCCTCCCAAAGTGCTGGGATTAAAGGCGGGAGCCACCGTGCCTGGCACCATTGTCCCTTTTAAAGGCTGCACGGTACCGTTCTCCCTGTCTGTGCCATAGTCCCTGCCACTGGGTGTCCCCCATCACAGTGACAACAGCTTGTCAACAGGATCTTTCAGGTCTTATAAGTAGCAGTACAAAGAGAAAGGACAGGGGCCTTACCTTGTGTTGTGATATTACAAGTTGCTAAATTGAGCCCCCAAAAGCTGTGCCAGGCCAAATGTAGGTCCTACGGCACCTGTCCCCAGTGCTTAGCTCTCAACTTTATTATGTGGCTAAACAGACAAGAAACAAAAGGCACACGTTCCAGGTAGGAAGCTTAAGCTGGTTTTTTTTTTTTTTTTTTTTGAGTTGGAGTCTCACTCCGTCGCCCAGACTGGAGTGCAGTGGCCGCTCCTGGCCACCACAGCCTCAACCTGCTGGGCTCCGGCGATCCTTCCGCCTCAGCCTTCCAAGTAGCTGGAACTACAGGTGCGTGCTACCATGCCTGGCTAGTTTTTGATTTATTGTAGAGATGAGGTCTCGCCAAGTTGCCCAGGCGGGTCTCAAACCCCCGGGCTCAAGCAATCCACTCACCTCAGCCTCCCAAAGCAGCGGGATTACAGTCTGAGCCACCAAGCCCGGCTTAAGCTGGTTTTTAAGAACACGTGCCTGAGCAGGTGAGTCCAGCATCTTCCATTAATTTGAACTGGACACATTTGCGATAGGAGATAGAGCCACAGTCAGGATCTGGTGTCCCAACCCTGCCAGCAGACTGGTGACCCATCCCTTGTCCTCCCAATACTTGGTGTCCTCATCTGATTAGAAGTCTGTGAGCCCTGCCTGTCCATCTGGCAGAGGCAGTTGGGTGAGGGTAGGTGGTCTGCATCCACGACTCTGCCCAGGTGTGAGGGGGCCCCTGTGTGCCTGCACATCTGTGTGGGGCGTGTGCATGTGGGTTCATTTCTGCCAAGGTTTTGGCGAGGGCCCAGGACAGGAGGAAGAGGTCCAAGAGAGGTGACTTTGAACAAGACACTCCTCTCTGGGCCTCAGTTTCTCCAGGTCTTAGGAGGTTGTGAAGAGGATCTCTAGGGATCCTTCCAGCTTTCCTAGATACAAATGAATAAAAATGATCACTCTTTCAAGGACAGGAAGAGAGTACAGGCTGCATCCTTCACAGTCCGGGATCCTGAACGAGCTGGTGTCCTTGGTTCCCAGCAGCTGACTCACCGAGGCTTCCTTTGGGCTGGGCAGTGGGACAGACCCCCTCCCCAGTCTGCCCTTGGGGGGACTCAGCACCTGACTGGAGACAGGACAGGTGGGGAGAGACAGATAAGAAAACAGATGGTGAGTGTGGTGAGGAGGAAGCATGGGGTGGGTGGGCCTGGTGGGCCCAGTGTCCTGGGAGAATGGTGGAGGCAGTGGGCGAGTACAGGAAGGCTTCCTGGAAGGAGCTGCCTGAGGTGAGTCTTAAGGAGGATGAGTAGCTTCTCAGTAGGAAAAGAGTGTAAAATGCGTTGGGTAGAGAGAAAATTGTGGGTAGAGGGATCACTCCAGGCACAGAGAGCATTCTAAAAGAGGAAGGATACTCAGAATACACTTCAGAGAAATCCCTTCCTCAGGCAAATGTTCCTTCTCTTTTGCTTTTATGTGTAGTCTGCCTCATGGGTGGCCAGCAGGACTAGAAGCACCAACATTAAAATAAAATGTAGAGGTTGATCAGGCTAAGGGAAATGTCAGGGGAGGAAAATAAGACAAGGAAGAGGATAAGTTGAGTAAAAAATGTCTGCCTTGAACCTCTGAGGAGTTGCAGGTTGGCAGGCCACTGCTCTCTCAGTCCTAAGATTTGGGTACTTTTAGGGAGTAGCTGGTTGCACAAGAGATGGGCAGTCTGATATAGGTCCTGGAAGCGGAAGGCCTGTGACCTGCACGGCACCAGGCCTTTACCATGGCCGGCCTCTAACCTTAGGGCAGAAAGCATTATGGGGCACACCTTGTCAGGTGCTGGCCGGGTGCTACCTGGACCCTGGGTGCCAGAGCCGCGGCTTTCAGAGTGGGCATGGCCAGGAGGAGAGAAGTCTCAACGTGACTGGACATGCTGGATGGTGCAGTCCAGGGGCCTGTGGAGAGCATCTGGCAGGGAACTGGGCTCAGATTTGGGAGTCTGGGAAGGCTTCTGGAGGAGGTGATGGTAAAGGATTGATCTAATTCTGACAGGGAGGTAGAATCCCTGTAAAATGGAAATAACAACAGTATGAACCTCCCAGCATGGGTGAGGATGAAAGCGGGTCTGGCCCAGTCATTCCTGGAGGCCATGGCATATCTAAAATCCGGCTGTTCCAGGGACAAAGCCCAGACATCCCAAGGGTGGCTGGGGCCAGGGGATCCTGTTCTGAGTTCTCAAGTTCTTTGTACTCCTAATTGTAAAACATGGCTTCTGAAATAAAATATGTACGTCACTGTTGATGGTTTTTCACTCCCAACGACATGTTTTGAAACCCCCCCAAAAAACCTTTGAAGGCTGCATCCCCAGGCGTCAGCCCTGCTGCCCTTCAGCCCCACCAACACCGAGGCATCTTGGCAAGTCAGAGCTGGACAGGGCCCTGGGCATCACAGCCCCTGGTTCTTGGTGAACAGAAGGGGAGACTGAGGCCCCGGGGGGCTGATCTGAAGCCAGGATGGGCCAGAGTGAGAACCAGGACTCCCGCCTTCTTGGTCTTTCCACTACTTCACCAGATTCTTTGGAAATTAGCAATGGAAAAGCCATCCCACGCTCGGGGAAGAAGCGAGTCATACTTTCCGTCCTGGTTCCTTGCAAACACCTGGGTCTTGATGGGTCCCCTGCAGATCCCGTGGAGAGGAGCTGGGCTATGTCACCCAGGGCAGTTAGCACGGACGCTTCGGTGGTGCTGACATCATGGGCGGGGCTCCTGTGTGGACAGCTGCCAGGGGCTCCAGCTGGCAGCAGCATGACCTCCCCTCCCTTGAGTCTCCGGCAAAGGGGCTGGCTCAGGGTGGGCAGCTGGCAGGGCTGGCGAGGGTGGGCCCGAGGATAACTCCAAAGTCTCAGAGCCCAGGAGAGAAGGAAGGAAGCGTGAACATGGCTTCTGTTCTAGGACATCCTCCTGCCCTTGTCCTGGGAGGACAATGAGGCTGAGATGCTAGAGTCGGCCTCCTGGTGTGACCTGGGCTCACCATCCTCCAGGACAAGCTGTTTCACCTCTCTGGCCTCAGTTTCCTCCTCCGTGAGATCAGATAAAGATCATGGGGTGTGGTGAGGAATCAGGGGACACGGAAGGGGTTAGGATGGTGCCAGGTACATCGTAAGCGCTCAGCAAATGCTGGCAATGATTTGATGCTCACCCCGGACTCTCTCCCAGCACCCAGGCTTTGTTTTTGTTGTGTCCTTGGCTCCCCATTCTTTCTGGTCACCAGACCTGAGGTCCCACGGAGGTGGTGGAATCACTGGAACTTCCTTCTTTCTTTTCCCTCTTTCCTTTCCTCCTTCTGTCTTCCCTCCCTCCCTCTCCCCTTTCCTTCTCTTCCTCTCTCACTTATTTCTTTCTGTAAACTTTATTTGTGTCTACTTCTGTGCTGGTCTCTGTGCGACATGCTAGAGACAGAGAGTAAAATTTGGCAGATATTGACTCTGTCATTTTGTACTTACAATACAATAAAAAGTAGCAGGTATTGGCCAGATAATTCAGAACAGCACTGTCCAATAGACCTTTGTGAGATGATGAAAATGTTATATACCAGAGCTTTCAGTAAGGCAGCCACCAGCCACAGGTGACGAGTGACCACTTGAAATGTAGCTGGTGTGATCCAGGAGCTGAATTTTGTTGTATTTATTTAGTTGTTTGTTTATTTATCTATTTATTTTGAGCTGGAGTCTCATTCTGTCACCCAGGCTGGAGAGCAGTGGCACGCTCACTGCCACCCCAGCATCGACCTGCGGGGCTCCAGCAATCCTTCTACCTCAGCCTTCCAAGCAGCAGGAATTACAGGCATGGGCTACCACACTTGGCTAATTTTTGATTTATTGTAGAGATGAGGTCTTGCCAAGTTGCCCAGGCTGGTCTTGAACCTGTGGGCTCAGGCAATCCACTCGCCCTGGCCTCCCAAAGTGCTGGGATTACAGGCTGAGCCACAAAGCCCGGCCAGAGTTGAATTTTAAATTTCATTTACTTTAATTAACTTGCATTCACATTTAAATAGTCACCCATGGCTAGTGGCTACCATATTGGACAGCACAGATGTAGAGTCACAACCCTGTCACGTCACTCTGTATTATCTATCACATTTATTCTTTTTATTTAAATTTGTGAGCTCATTTTTTTGTACTCCGTCTTTCCACAATGGCACGTACCTTAGTCTGGTTTCCTTGGAAGCAAAGCTTGAGAAAGAGACTTGCCTGCAGACATTTCAGCTGGAAATGAGACTCCAACACAAGGATGTTTCATGGAGTCGGTCACTGCTACAGGAGACTCATCCTTGACCCTATGAGGATTCTGAGGTCTCTTGTGAAATACATCTCAGGACTGTCCACCCAGGAGACAAGGGGGGAGCATTTCTCCATTAGCTCAGCTTACCATTGGTCAAGATACCTCTATAGATGTTGACATCCTAATGTTCCCAGGTTGTATGAGTGTGAGGGCAGAGGGGGTTCCTCCAGGTGTCCTAAGTCACATATTCAGAGAAACACCAAGACAGTAAGCAAGAGATATCCAGCATGGACCCAAGGTAAGCTACTGTCTGGCTGCACCTGTCCTAAACTGATCAAAACTGTTGTGAAACTGTATGCGGTGAGAGTGGTAGGAGTTGGGGTGGAGAAGACCCTGAAATGGTGCCCAAGAGGTGTCGAATATAGCCCACCCCTTGCATTGCTCTTGCCTACTTGTGTCTTTGATGAAGTCTAGTCTGCCACAGACCCCTTCAAGGTGATAGCCAGCAGCAAATTCTACACATTCTTGAAACAAGACTATTAGTGGAATAAGCTACAGTCTCCACAGTAGCTGCTGGTCTGAGGTCATGATCGATACACTACCTCATCTCCCTTCTCCACCTCAATTCTGGAAAAGCACTTCAACTGTTCCCATTTGCTTGACTGATGGGACCCCTGGCCCTTCATCTCGAAAGGATCTGAGCCCCTAGTTGCACTACCTTTGCTGGCTATAGTTGCTGCCATTGCCTGGCCACCGCTATTACCACCTTGGAAGCGCCAAAAGTCACTGCAGTGAGTTATGTGGTTCTGAGACTTGCTCTTCCCTGCCCCCAAGCCTGGCTTCTCCTGAAGATGAGGGTGAATTTTCCTGCCATTTCCTTACCCGTTGGTCCACTGGCATGAGGAAGCCAAAATGACCAAGAGATAGTTGAGGCTTCAAGATCAGTGGACTCTAGTTTGTTCCCCGGTGAAAGAATCCCCTGGAGCAACTGGGACCTCAGCCTAAGGTTGTGGGGTTGGTAAGAGAAGTCGATCCCACTTCCTGGATCAAACATTCCCCTTGGTTCCTGGACCTTTGTATTCCTAAAATGGGGGAAACACAGTACCACATGCCAGGGTTTCTCTACCACCCTGGCCTTGAGAGTACTTACCGCTTACTGTTCACCAGGTTTTGAAGCAATAGGTGTCTGAACAGAATGTAAGTTTCACAAAAACAAAATTCTTGTCTGCCTTGTTCACTGCCATACCCCCAGCACCAAGAGCAGTGGTGGGCTCAAAATAGTAGCTTGCTAAACAGTAGCCAAATAGGTAATGTCATTTCAAGTGAAATTTAATATCAAATAGTAAAATGAATTATAAAGCAAACATTTTCCAAAAAATTTGGGATTGTCATGAAAAAATTTGATTCATAAAAAGAATAGAAAACCTAGAAAGAGACCCATGTGTGGGATACAAGTTTCTCTGTATACGTGTTTGTTTGTTTGTTTGTTTTATAGATGAGGTCTCGCTATGTCATCCAGGCCTCAAACTGCTGGGCTCAAGTGATTCTCCCACCTCAATATCCTGAGCATCTGGAACTACAAGCACACACCACTGTGCCTGGCTTGTTTGAGTAACATTTTAAATACATTTTGTGTAAGAGATGGAGCAATTGGTAACCATTCTGAAAGGCAAAATTAGATCCATGTCTCTCTTCTTGTACCAAAATACATTTGAGGTGGATTAAGAATCTTAAAGTAAAAAAAAAATGAAATCATAAATATGTTAGGAAAAATATGCATACATATTTACTTAATTTTGAGATGGAGAAATATCTTCCTAGGCAATGACCATCAGGGACCATAAAAGAAATAATGGAAAATATATATTTTTTTTATGTGTGGTATAAGGCCTATATAAGAATATACATGAAATAATGGAGAATATATATTTTTTCTTCCATGTGTGGTATTATCAGTATAAGCAAAGTCAAAAGGCAAACAAGAAACTGAAAAAAAAACCATATACCAGACAAAATAGTTCTAATGTAACATGCAGAAATTCCCTTGCAAATCAATAAGACAAAATATTTTCAAAGGCTATAGAAAGGAAATTTATAGAAGAGAAAATTCAAATTGCTAATATATCTGTGAAGAATGTTCAATTTCAAAGGATTCAAATTAAGCTAAGATATGCTTTTCAGCTATTATATTGGAAAAGCTTATTGAAAGCTTATAAGAATACATATAAAAGATTATAAGTTACCAGTGAGGGTTCAGGGAATGAACATTCTTATGTGTTGCTGGTGAGACAGCAGATTTTGAAAATGTCCTTGAGGCAAAGTGGGCAACATTCATTCATGAAACAAGTATTTATTGGGTTCCTCTGTGCACCAGGCGTGTGGTAACAACACACAGCCTGTCCCTGCTCTCACATCTCTTCTAGTGTAGTGGAGGAGAGAGACATTAAAGAAGAAAGTACACAAACAAGTTCGTAATTACTAAAGTTGTAGAAAGTAACTATAAATGTGTTTAACAAGAGGTCCTAATCTGGTCAGGATCACTGGAAAGACTCCCCTAAGAGGGTGGTTATTAAGCCAAGTCTAGCACAGTGAGGAGTATTTGGTGAGGAGAATAGTGAGGGAAACTGTTCTGGGCAGAGGAAATGGCAATGTGAAAGTTCTGATGGCCTCTGGGACTGTCAGGTCCCTTGCCCACCTGTGATTCCTGGGGTTCTTTGGCCACTACTAGTCTTCCCTGACTCAGCTCCTGATTCCAGAGCTGCTACAATATCTAGCTTTCAACCAAAAATTGTTAAACAAAGAAACAGGAAAATGTGTCTCACAAAGGAAATTCACAGGTATAAATTCTTAGTGGGCCCAAGATTTATATTTAGCAGTCACAGACTTCAAAACAACTATCATAAATATGTTCAAAGAATTAAAGAAGAAAATGTTCATAGGAAAATATGTTCAAGGAATTAAATGAAAATATGGTATCAATGAGTGAACAGAGAATTTCCATAGACAAAATGGCAATGATTAAGGGGAATGCTAAAGCTGAAAAGGACAAAATGAAATGAAAAAAAACACAAGATGGGCTCCAATTCTGGAGATGGTGGAAGAAAGGATAAGTAAACTGAAAGATAAATCAGCAGAAAGTATTTGACCCAAAGAAAAGAGAGAAATAAATTAGAGAAAAAGGAAGAGAACTTCAGCATGGGACAGTACCAAATACATGCCCAAATACATGTAGTTGGAATCCCAGAAGGAGAGGAGAGAGACATAGGGGAAGCACACATTTGAGAAAATAATGGTTAAAAACTTCTCAATATTAATGAAAAACATTTACTTACAGATTCAAGAAGCTCAACAAACCCCACACAGGGTAAACACAAGTCAAATAACTTCTAGGCAAATAATAGTCAAATTTCTGAAAGTCAAAGAAAAGAGGAAAGTTTGAAAAGTTTGAAAGAAAAAAAAATGTCTTGTTTCATAAAGGGGAATCATGACACAATTAACAGCTAGCTTCTTATCAAAAAAGAAGGAGGACAAATCCAGAGTTACCTTATTATCTAATCAGAGTCCCAAGAGTAAGTATTAGTGAGCAGGGAATTCATATTTAGTGATATATTAAACACAAATTCCCTAGAACTGAAAGAAGATGTGAGTCCTCAGAATGAAAGAACTTAGTTGAATGCCACAAGGGACAAATGAAAGAATAGAATTTAAAATCTTCAACATTCTACAACAAGGTACATCATAATGAAATTTCAGAACATCAAGGAAAGAAAGAGAAACAAATTTCCAAAGCTACTAATAAATAAAGGCAAGTCACTTTTAGAAGAAAATTCGTTCGTGACCCGCCTGGGCAACTTGGCGATACCTCATCTCTACAATAAATCAAAAATTAGCCAGGCATGGTAGTGTGCGCCTGTAGTTCCAGCTACTTGGAAGGCTGAGGCGGAATGATCGCCGGAGCCCAGCAGGTCGAGGCTGCGGTGGCTGGAAGCGGCCACTGCACTCCAGTCTGGGTGACAGTGAGACTCCAACTCAAAAAAAAAAAAAGAAAAAAAGAAAAAAAGAAAATTCATCAGGTTGACATCAGATCCCAATCAGTCAAAAGTAATGCTCCCATTTAGCAGCAATCACAAGTTAGAAAATTTAATAAAACTTAAATGTCTCATTTGCAGTAGTACCAAAACACACAAGGAACTTGACACAAAATCTCTCAGGAAATATGCAAAAAAAAAAAAAAAAAAAAAAAAAATCCCCAAAAAACAAAAAAAGAGGATGAGATCTGTGTGACAAACCATTTCTGGATTCATATGGGAATAGAAATGTCCAAGAATAGCCAGGACAATTTTGAAGCAGAAATATAAGATGGTAGGGACTTGCCTTACTAGATTATAAGATTTATACAGGAATTAAAGCAATAGTTGGCAAAGATGTGTTCAAATAACTTAAGGGAGAAGAGAGAGGCAAGACTGGACTCTGCTTCTGTAGTGAGAGAATAGTTCCCTTGACTTGTCCCTTTAAGAGAAATCACACTGTCTTAAAGAGAACTAGAATTGTTAAAGTCGATAATTGGTTTTTGGCCATCAAAGTAGGCTTTTAATATTCAAAGTTGATGGGCAGAAGGAAGGAGAACAGAGAGTTTATATCAAAACAATGGAATTGGAGGGAGACTGGAGTGAGAGGAAGACAATCTGCCCCTACCCCAGAAAACCTTGAACAGGAGTCAGGGGCAGATGGAATGCCAGGCCTGAAAGGAGGGCTCTTGGTGAGATAGCCATAAGGTATCCTCTTATGACTGGGATTACATGAGGAGAATGGGATGGAACACGGGAGACTCAATACTTAAAGACTTAAAAGCAAACTTTTAGTCTATTAGAAAAGAACTGAGAATATTTCTATGGGGGTTGAAAAGATGTCTGAAACAAGATTTAAAAGCACAAACTACAGATGAAAACATCGATCAGTGCCAAGATCACTTCATGCAAATGACAACAAAGTGAAAAGATGAGTGACATAGAGGAGGAAATGTAATAGACTTGGAAATGGGTTTAGGGTGTGTCCTTTCAGTGGCGAGCTGGGTGGCATCTGTTTAGCAGACCCTCTGGGAATGGTCTGATTCTATGGGGTGCTTCTTTGACTGCTATGCTATGGGCGAAGCTATTTTATAGATCTGTCAGGGTAGAAGTTAAGCTGTAGAAAACTGGTTATAAAGCAAATGATCTTGCCCATTGAATGCAAATCAATTTTGTTCCATAGAAATAGAATTCAATTCTGTCCCATGGAAAAGATAATCTCAAACAGTACACTGTATAACCCTGTGTGATATTAAGCAGTTTTGTACCCATTAGCAAATTCGTTTCAGCGTTCTTGATTGCCTACACATATACCTGTCCTTCCAATTCTCTTTTGAATTGGTTTTAGCATCTTACTGGTTCCCTTATTAAACAATGAGTTAAATAAAATCTTATGTGTGTTAATTTTCTATTTGCAAGGGAATCATGACTTTACCTCTAAACACGATTCATCTGGTTTGATCATATATGATATGCAAGTACAAAAAGAGCTCCTATACACAAAAAATGGAAAAGACAAAAATCCAATTAAATGTGAGAGAAGTTTTAGGCAGAGAAGAAATAACCTCATTAGCAATCAGAGAAAGTAGAATTAAAACAACAACTTCTCATTCTTCACTCACAGCAGGTTTCCACTGGCCTGAAATTGTGACCGTAGCCAAAGGAGAGCCTGGGAACTGGAGAGGGGCTGGCCAGGGGTTGGATGTATCTGTGAGGTCTGAATATCTTAAAAAAGAAAGATCCAGCTGGGCTAAGTGGCTCATACCTGTAAACTCAGCTTTGGAAGGCTGAATCCAGGTGTTTGCGACCAACCTGGGCAACATAGCAAGACCCCATATCTACCAAAACAAAACAAAAAATCCCCTGGGTTGTTGAGGAGAGTGGGGTAGACTGTAGGGTACATTGACTTTGGCCCAAGTAAAGGGCGACACTGGCTCAGATCTGGGTGGCAGCAAAGTTAATGCACGGAAGAGTCCAGATGACTTGGGGTCTGGGAGTGACACCCTGGGGCGGGGGGGAGAGGGTGGCTGATGTCCACCTATGCCTTTAGGCCTGTAGAATTTCGAGTCTTCTCATGCTAGTGAGTGAGACAGGTCAGAAGTCATGAGGCAGCCCCTGTCCAGAAGTGTTACTCAGTTTTCCCAACCCGACCCTCCTCTCTCGGCAGCTGGCCTCAGAACAATCAGAGGGGACTTGGGGGCCACAGCTGGACAAGGCTGAAGCGTCGACGTGCAAGTCTGGGAGTGGTTGAGGTCAGCAAGAAGTCAGGCAGTCGAGCACTGTACCCTGGGCACAACAGGAAGACAGAGTAGACGAGTACTGACCAGCCACGGCACAGAGATGGAATCAGAGCTGACCATTGGCTTTGGTAGAATGGCGCTCATTGTTGACCTTGATAAGAGCCATTTTGGTCAAGGGTGGTTAGAACCTCAGTCTAAAGGGAGTCAGAAAGCATGCTGGAGGCAGCCAGGGCAGATCCTGTCTTGAGAGGTTTGGCATGGAAGGGAGAGAAGATGGCCATGTGTGGAGGTGGGCGTGGCGCCAAGGGCGGGTTTTCCCTGAAGAGGGAGAGTCTGGAGCCTGCTGGCTGCTGGAGGGAAGGGAGCGGAGGAAGATGCAGCAGATAGGAGGAGGTTCCCAAGAAGGAGAGAGAGGAGGTAGGCCTGCATGAGCAAGTGAGAACGTGGAGGGAGGGTGTGGGCCCACATCACAGCAGGGTTTGGTGGCACCAAGGCGAGGGTTGCCACCGAGAAGCAGGAGGTCACAGCAGTGACTGGCACAGGTCTAGGGCCTGCCTCTTAGGCACTCCAGCCCTCACCTGGATGACGACAGTCTGCTGGGTGGAGGCGGCGCCTTGGAAGGGGGTCTGAGTTACTGGAAAGTACAAGTTCCAACACAGAGCTGCGCTGAGCAGGGCTGGGCGGCCGGGTTGCCCAAGGCTGCAGGTCCCAGCGGGGACTCTGGGAACAGTCACTGAGCTGACTCAGGTCCTGACTCACCGGGGGTTGCCCGGAGGCGCTCGGGAGATAAAGAGGGTTCTGTGGGGTCCACGGGGTCACTCAGGTCTGCCCCAGAGCGCCCTTTCCTAGGGACGTTCCAGAGTGGTTCTTACTCCTTCCTGGAGTGGCGAGTGCTTCTGTTCTCCTCCCAGAGTTCAAAGGCATTTTCTGTACTGGTCCCAGACCTGCAAGCTCAGGGTGTGACCCTCGTGGGGCTCTAAAGGACGGTTTCCGGAAAGGCCTCCATGCCTTAACCGGGTGGACATCCTTCACCACCTTCAGTATAATAATACCATTCGCTCAATCCTGCGTTCATTTATTCATCATGCATTCATTCATTTGTTTGTGCATCTGTTCCAAGTGTTCATTGAGGGCCCGATGTCCCCCTGGACCCTGCGCTGGGCCCAGAGACACCGCTGTGAAGGAGACAGATGTGCCCCTGCCCCGGAGCCCATGTGAGTTAGGCTGTCAGCAGCCTGGAAGCTAGTGACAGGCTGTGGAGGCTCAGATGGGACTGAGGACTGGGGAAGACCTCCCAGGTGGGGAAGGTGGAGGCGGGTGCCGCGGCCACATGGGTGGCAGGAAGCCCCGCGTGGAAGCCACTGAGGTGTTTGGGTCAGGCTGAAGGTAAGGGCGAGGGTGTGGAGACAGGGCACGAGGCCCTGCCAGCACCATGGAAGGTGCAGCTCACCCAGACTGCCAGCAGGAAGAGTCTGGGGAAGGGGTGAGCTCAGTTGTAGGAGGCTGAGGGTAGGGTCACAAGACACCAGGGAGCCACCGGACAGAAGAAAGGTCTGGGGCAGAGCCTGCCTGGGAGTGCTCTGCCCACCCGCACTGCAGGACTCCCTCCAGCACACGCAGCCCTCGGCCATGGCCCCTTCAGGATTGGCCTCAAGCTGCAGAGATCAGCCTGACTTCCCTGGGTCAGCCCCATCTCATGATGGACACAGCGGGAGTGAAAGTCCTGGCTCATTCTGCTCAACTCAGGCTAGCTCTGGTGGGAGGCCCTTCTAGCTCCAGAGCTCGCGCAGGGTGAGGCCTAGACGGGGTCCACACTGCTGCCTCTGCCCACCCCTGCGTCCTTCCCCTCGATCCATAGTGTTGGCCCCAGAGTGTCCCTGAATGCCATCTTGCTCCCTCAAGTCTGCCTCAGAGTGAGCTTCCTGGGAGCCTACACGAGCAGAGCATGTTACCTGCTCCCCACTGGCCTCCGGGCTGTGGGGCTGAGACCCCGAGAGCTTCACTGCAGCCAGGTGGTCCAGCGCCAAGGGACTTGGGGAGAGGTAGCTTGAGGGGTGCTGGGAACTCCACTACCCAGCGTTCTTAGGTTCAGACTGTGTCTTGGGGAACAAACAGTGGGACAGCGTGGGGTTTCCTGTAGAGCCTGGCGGCTGTATTTGGGCAGCCTCCCTTGCTCTGGACGCCTCTTCCCCACCTCCTCTCTCCTCAAAACCCTCTCCCCGGTATCCTTCGTTCACGCTTTCCGGGTCCTCTGGCCTCAGCACCCCTCTGCAGTGAGGTTCCCCATGCTGCTGAGCCAATTATTGGGACGACAGAGTCATGCCTCCCCTGCCTCTGAGTTCCAGGAAGGCAGATGCTGCTGTGACCATACGCCAGCAGAGACCTCTCTGTGAGTGCCTGTCCTGCTCTGGGTCTCCCCAGAAGCCAGCCCTGCAAGCACCACGCACGTGGGAGAGGGTCTCAGGAGAGAGAGGGAAGTGTGGCAGGGAAGGGTGCAGTCAATCCAGGTGGTCATGGAGCAAGCCACCCCCACGACACCTGGGCTTTGTCCTGTGGGGAGAGCCAGGACGTCAGAGCAGGCCTTGGAGTTGCAGTGTTGAGGGGCTTCTGTGGCCAGCTCCACCCCTCGCTGGCTGGGGGTTGATTCCGGCACTGCACTCTGGCATTCTGGGCCTGCCTGGCTCAGGGCCAGAGACAGCATCGGTCCACGGTGGCTGCAAAAATACCCTTCACAAGTGGGCGCATGATTGGGCACTCTTTGGGGGTGCCCCTTGGGAGGGTGGGAGGCCCATGGGTTGCTGCTGGCTCTTAGTCCGGGGACGGAGAAAGAAATCTCGTTCCTTTATCCCATGAGCTCCTGTGGCCTTCAGTCTCCTGAAAGGCGGCGCGAGGGAGCTGCCACCCAGAGGGCAGAGCTGGGGTGGCGCCTGCCCTCCCGTGCCCCCCTCCACCCTCCCAGCCCCTCCTCTCTCACTCCTCATCCCCACTGCCAGTCCCGGCTTGTTCCCCAGGGACCCAAGGGACAGGCTGTGGGGCCTGGCAGCTCAGCCCCGACGGGCCTAGTCTAAACCGATGTTCCGCCAGGGAGGCCTGTTGGCTGCCCAGTTGCCTAAACAGCCCAGCCTTTGTCCAGGGCGGTCACAGGCGCTGTTTGCTCAGTGCCCGGCCTGTTTTTCCCAGGGCAGCGAGGCAGGCAGAAGCACCGGAGCCATGGAAACAGCACAGACCACCTG
>CAUYQG010209469.1:0-20537 GCA_963574415.1 Tarsius wallacei
TTGGCGAGACCTTGTTTCTACAGTAGATAAAAATTTAGCCAGGTGCAGCAGTGCGCATCTGTAGTTCCGGCTACTTGGAAGGCTGAGGTGGAAGGATCGCCGGAGCCCAGCAGGTCGACGCTGGGGTGGCCATGAGCATGCTACTGCACTCCAGCCTAGGCGACAGAGTGAGACTCCAACTCAAAAAAAAAAAAAAATTTAAATCCAGCATTTGACACACTGGTATTGATTGGCTTAACTGTTCAAAGGACCTGTGGTGCAGTGGACACTGTAATTACCACAGTGTGGACTAAGCAAGTAGGGGTGATTGTTTATACGCCAAGACCTTGTGAATTTGATTTTGCATTTGTATTTAAAATTTTTATGCTTTGAAAATAATTAAATTGCCCTGATACAACCTGTAGAAATTAGAGGCTGCCTAGGGGAAGCATTTCAATTTTGTGAACTTCCTTTGCAGAACACTTGCTGAAATGGCAGCTGCTACCTCTGTCCATGTGGTTGCAGTGATCGAGCCCATCATCCAGCATGCTGACTGGTTCTTCCCTGAAGGTAATTATCAACTCACTTTCATTGACTGCCAAAGCAATACGAGAAGAGGATAAAAGCCTTCTTAACGAGGAAAATGCATCAATAATCCCTTCATGATTGTATAATTGGCTTCAGTTTTTCGTGTTTTTTCCCCCAGACTCTATTCATTTGCATTTGTATTTTGACATAATGGTAACCATATTATATTGTATTTCAGTTAGTCTCACTGAAACATATTCAACTGATGTTCATTGAATACCCACTAGATGCCACATGTTTGCTGGTGAGACGTGCAGTCTTCCTTGAAGGAACTGGGCCACTGGAGAAGGCAGCCACATAAACAGATAAATTATAGTACATGACAAATTAGAAGATAGGTAGATGGCAGCCAGACACAATGGCTCACGCCTGTAATCCTAGCACTTTGGAAGACTGAGATAGGAGGATTGCTTGAAGCCAGGCGTTCGAGACCAGCCTGAGCAACATAGTGAAATCCATCTCTTTAAAAAATAAAAACAAATTAGCCAGGCTTAGTGGCATGTGCCTGTGGTCTTAGCTACTTGGTGGGCTAAGGCAGGAGGATCACTTAACCCCATGAATTTGAGGCTATAGTGAGCTATGATCACTCCAGTCTGGGTGACAAAGCAAAACATTGTCTCTAAAAATAAAATAAGTGAAAATAAGATAAGTGGATGAAGAAAGATTTGACAAACTCAGGTGTGGGAAATGGGAGCCAAGGATTGCTTTGTAAAGAGGTGATGTTGGCTGGGCTCGGTGGCTCAGCCTGTAATCCCAGCGCTTTGGGAGGCCGAGGTGAGTGGTTTGAGACCCACCCGGGCAACTTGGCGAGACCTCGTCTCTACAATAAATAAAAAATTAGCCGGGCGTGGTAGTGTGCGCCTGTAGTTCCAGCTCCCTGGAAGGCTGAGGCAGAAGGATCGCTGGAGCCCAGGGCAATGGAGTGAGACTCCAACTCAAAAAAAAAAAGAGGTGATGTTGATTGTGTAGGAGTTTCAACTTGAAAGAAGGCTTTTTGTTTCTCTAGCTAGATTTTGTATTTGTGCAAGGGTGAAAGGTAAAGCAGGAAAGGTTAATTGGGAGTGGTTGGTGAATGTCTGAGTTGACTGAGTCAAAGAATTAGGATTTCGTCCTGTAGATGATAGATTTTCAAACTAGGCTTATTGCAGTCCTGAAATCCACAGAGGTTCCTATCGCCCCTCCGGTGGGTGCTGGTTGGGCAAGTGTTGGGAATTTGGACCTCCCACGCTTGCTTTCCCCAGAACAGCCCTGTAGCCATGATACCTGGAATGTAAGCCCCATGATGTCAGGGCTGGGCCCATCTTTTCTTCATCACTGCCTTCTTACTATCAGGAATCACACCTCATGGAGGTTGCTGTGAAGACTGGAAGGATGAGTTAATATTACCATTCTGTCTAAGATTTGAACATTCTATACTCATTGAGCATTCTATGTTCATTTTGTGCTCATTGTCCTCTTCTGTATTCCAGCATTTTTGTTTCCACAAAAGGGAAAGCAGAAGAGCTGTGTAACTTATGTTCTGACTGGGATCCCCTCCTCTGTCTCTTGTTTTCTTATGTTACCTCCCATTGGTTTTACAAATTGTTCTTAACGATGAGAATACCTGGGGGACTTCCACTTGTGAAATAGTGGGGACTCTTGGAGACTGAAGAATGAGGTTCCTGTTCCAATGGGAATGTCTTAGGGCTCCCTCGACTAGTGTGTTCTGTGTATCATGCTTTTGTTTAATTTTCTCTTGCAGAGGTGGAATTTAATGTATCAGAAGCATTTGTACCTCTCGCCACCCCGAATTCTAATCACTCATCCCATACTGGAAATGACTCTGATTCGGGGACCCTGGAGAGGAAGCGGCCAGCCAGCATGGCAGTGATGGAAGGGGATTTAGTGAAGAAGGAGAGGTGTGTTTTGACCGTTCACTTGCAAACCAGCAGTAGATGTCATGTTGTTAGACCAGTGATATTTGGTACTGGCTCAGTGGATTTGGGATTTGAGAGTGGCCCCCTGTGTACCCAAGACTGTTAGAGTTTAGATAATTTCCAGAATTCTGCTGTAGGCCATTCCAAGCATTAATCTGACGATAAAGTAGGTATGTAGATCATCAATTAACATTTGTACCATATGCATTCAAGCTTAACTTGATGGTCTGTGGTAAGCCCTACAGTGGAACAGCATCATGCACATGTTACAAATTCACCTAAATGTACTTGATTGGGGAAGACAAAAGAGAAAAGAAAAAAATAAATAGTATGTACTTTTGTTCAGGATTGAGTGTGAGAACAACCCACCTCTCACAGTGAGTTGTGTGATTTGGTGTTTAAAGAGACATTTTTGGTATAACTTGGCATTACAATGGAAGCCGACCATTGAATTTGAATTCAGCTGGAGAAAACTCAGTATTTGTTAATTCTAGGAGAAAAAAAAATTGCCATGTTGAACTTAGTGAAAAACAGTATGTCTGTATATGCTATTCTCTATGGGCAATTTGTGGAATTTAAGGGTAATTAAGACTATCTGTGATTTTGGTCTTCAGATGCTAACTTGTAACGTGTGTATGATAGAATGCCACTATGCTGACGAGTATGAGTTAAGAGGCCTGTTGAAAGTAACATGCTTTTCTTGCATATATGTAATAATATTGCTAGAAATAGTTCTACATTAAAACTAAACAAGCTCTTATTTTAATTGCCCAGTTCTGTAGTGAGATGGGTGTTTTGTTTGTTTTGCTTTATTTTGGGTTTTTTACCCATAGTAAAGGAAAATGCTTTACTTTCTCATTCTATTACTCCAAAATTCACATTTCTTCTGTGCAGACATTTTACTTATCTGAACCCTCATGCACACATTCCATGGTGTTTCCTGATGACAAATTCTATCCTTAACAAAATTAGCTTTCATATATTTTAAGTTACAAAGTGCGGTGTTTTGAGTCCAGTTAGCACATGGCAGACACTTCTCAGTTCTCTGCCTGGATAGATTCTCCCTGCCAGCTGATCTAGTCAACATGACCTTAGGGAGCCAGCTATCTTTTTTATTTTTTGAACCGAAAATTGTTTTCAAGTTTATGCACTCATTTCCCCAAACACAGATTTAAGATAGGAATTAGGCAGTATGGGAAGAAACACATTAGCATGATGTCACTTAAGGTGAGGCCTGCCTGTTTGCTTTTAGCTGCTCACACCCAAATTGATCAGACGTTGATCAGTATCAGGTTCATTGGCTTTGCTCAGGTTTAAAGCCAATTGGAGTTGCTTGCCTTGGTAATAGGGATGACTTTTATCTGGTCCTTGCCGCTTTGCTGCTTGCTGGGCAACTTGGGTGGCTGTCCCCATGTGTGGTTTTAACATGTGTGAACTGACGGACTTCTGTCTCAGTAGCCGGCTTGCATGGTGTGTTGACTGTTTCTTCTCTCTGTGTAGCTTTGGTGTGAAGCTTATGGACTTCCAGGCCCACCGGCGGGGTGGCACTCTAAATAGAAAGCACATATCCCCTGCTTTCCAGCCACCACTCCCGCCTACAGATGGCAGCACCTTGGCGCCAGCAGGCCCAGAGCCCCTTCCCCAGAGCTCTAGGGCTGAAAGCAGCTCCGGGGGTGGGACTGTCCCCTCCTCTGCAGGCATACTGGAGCAGGGGCTGAGCCCAGGCGATGGCAGGTAAGGAGGCCGACTTCTGCTGGCAGTGAATGGAGTCTGAACACCCCAGCCTTCTTGTAGGTGGTGGCCTTTGGGCATGGCATTCACTCCCAAAGAATCACTCCAGCATGGAGTGAGCCAGATTTACTTTCACTCCTGCTGTTGGCAAAGGACAGGGAAAAAAGGCTGCAAATTGCTTGCTTCCTTTTCTGTTTTCAAAAGAAAGCAACATTTGTTTGCACTCTTTGCCATACTGCTTTGGTGCTGGAAACTGGAAGCCAATAGGTATTATAAATCTATTTTATAATCTATTATAATACTGCTAGATTATTTATTTATAACTGTATAATACATAAATATATATTATTTACTTATAGTCTAGCAGTATTATAAATCTCTTTTACCTGTTTGACGTGTACCTGTCAGTGTTCATGTACTATTTTCTTGTTGTCACTCAGTGTGCTAACTAGTAAGCATTTGAATGTAGCAAGTTAAATTGTAGTATTCCTGGCATTCATTTATTTATTCACTCATACATTCATTCACTTAGTCAAACATATTTACTGAGTCACTGATCTGTGCCAGGCACTGTACTAGGCACATGAGATGACTAAGGCTCCACTCCCCCAGACCTAGTTTTCAGTCTTGTAGGAGAGTTGACCCATGAGTCCAAGGAAGAAAATAAGATGGTAGATTTTCTTAAAAAGCTCTTTTGCTAAGTCACTTGGAGTGGGTTGCAAATGTATAGTAACTTTTAAGGAGAGGCACCTTGTACTTGAGCTTTCTATTTAATTGGCATTAATTCAGTTATGCAAGGAGATGACTGTCAGAGGTGCTTCAGATGGTACCTCTCGTGATGCAGACCTGGCAGCTACTGTAACATTGAGTCCTGCCATAGAATATGTGCTAGCATTTCTTTTTCTTTTCTTTTTTTGAGTTGGAGTCTCACTCTGTTGCCCAGGCTGGAGTGCAGTGGCACGCTCATGGCCACCACAGCCTCGACTTGCTGGGCTTAGGTGAACCTTCCACCTCAACCTTCCAAGTAGCTGGAACTACAGACACATACCACCACGGCCGGCTAATGTTTTTTTTTTTTTTTTTTAGTTGTTTATTGTAGAGATGAGGTCTGGCCAAGTTGCCCAGGCTGGTCTCAGCCCCATGGGCTCAGGCAATCCTCCCACTTCAGCCTCCCAAAGTGCTGGGATTATAGGCATGAGTCATTGCACCTGGCTGTGCTAACATTTCTATTGTCATTTGCTCAGTGTTGGCCATCTACAAAGCACGTATGATCATATGTGAAGTAAAAATAAATGTGCATAAAACAAGGACAGCCTGTTTATCCACACATTTTTTCCCCACGTGGAGAGATGAATTTGCCTTGGGAGGACTCCCTCCTTTTATCATCCTGGGGGTGTGCGAGGGGGAGCCTCGGAGTATGTGCGGTTGCTTATGAGGTCCAGCATCTTGTTCTGTCATCAGAGCTGGATTCCAAGTGCTTTGTGCATTCATTAATTCCTTTTTACTCCCTTAGTTTGGAAAAGTTCCTTTTCTGTTAAGAAGAATTAAGGCTTCAAACTTTGCAGGACTTCGTTTGTACATCACTGGCTCCATGTTGGCTTTTCTGCAACTGCTGCCTCATTCATGTCTCTGTTTAAATTTTTTTGTTTGGGGAAAAAAATAAGCAAATTCACACGTTTTCATTTCCTCATGACATTCAATTTGTTTAATCAATGCTAAATATTAACATTATTTAAGACAATGATTTGGAGTATCAGTCATCAATTTGCTTTTTGTTTTTTAGTGCTGTATTCTGTAGATATTTTTGTGTACATTTCACTAATGATTTCACTCTTTGTTGACCTTGACAAAATGCAGGTGTAATGTTTATATAAGAAGTTGTGGGCCAGAAAGCCTGAGTTCTGATCTTTTTCCTGCTACTATTGACTCTGGATTTTGAGTAACCATTTAGCCTTTCAGAGTTTCTCTTTCCTCAAGTTCAAATTTTTTATAATAACCAAGCACTTTATAATTTAGAGTCTTATCTTGCCATAACTTTTGTTTAGTTTTGTATATGTCAACACCCAAAAGCCCTTTTATGATATTAAATACTGCCCAATTTAAGTAAGCACAGGAGAACTTGCAATGTGTTGTTGGTTGCTTTGAAATAGTCTCTTTCATGATGTTGGCATGGCTTGGAGGCCAGTCTGATGGAATGAATCTCATAAGATAAGTAGTCCTATAGTTCCAGATACTTGGGAGGCTGAGGCAGGAGAATCATGTGAGCCCAGGAGTTCAAGGCCAGCCAGGCAACATAGCGAGACGCCGTCCTTTAATTAGAAAAAAAGGAAAACAAGTAGTTTTTCTTGGCATCAAGTAAAATTAGCTTCTCAGCCCAGTGTGAATTATTTAAAATTTCACATCATCTCCTTGCCTGTGGAAACTCTGCTTGGAATCTTATATTTTATAGTTCTGTATGTTTACTCTCCCAGCTGGGAATGTCTGACACCTAACTTGGTTTTTACTTCTTTTAGTCCTCCCAAACCCAAGGACCCTGTATCTGCCTCTGTACCTGCACCAGGAAGAAACAGCAGTCAGATGGCCTCTGGCCCAAATCAGCCCCAGGCAGCTGCTGGCTCCCACCAGCTCTCTGTGGGCCCAGCTCACAATGCTGCTGGGCCTAGCCCGCATACCTTGAGACGAGGTAAGTAGCCCCCCTTCCTTCTCACTCTTGGGGAAAGATATATAAACCTTCTTGAGTTAATGCAAGGATTTAGATGGTGAGACTTTTGGGCAGATCTTTTTCATCTGTTATTCAAAGGCAAGCAGGAAAATCAGTTGTTCAAGAGAAAAACCGTTAAAGAGCAAGGGAAAACTAGGGAACAGAAAAGCAAACATTTAAGAATATGTTTTCCTTAGGAGCTACAAAACTTTAACAAAGAATCACTTCTCCAGGAACACTCCTGGTTTTCCAGGGATCTGGTATTCTAAGTCCTCTCTCTGTTTGGGAACCATCACAGCCTCTGTACTTACTGGCTTTGCAGTTCTGAGAGTCACCGTAGTCTCTGAATTGAAGTCAGGGCTCTCTGGGTCTGATTAACATACTGAACTGCTCCCACTTGTCTCCCCTGTGGTCCTCCACCCAGCAGCCAGGGGAGCTGCTTTAAAACCCCAAGCAGATTATGTCATCTCTTGGTTAAATCCTTCAATGGTTTCCATGCTAACCTCCCACCCAGGGTTCTTTGTGGTCTGGCCAGAGCCTGCCTCTGAGCCCATCTCTTATTCTGTTCTTCTCTCTCTCATCTCTCATACCCTGCTCTTTGTTTCTTGGCTTAGCCAAACTCATGTCTCCCTTGGGGCTTCCAGAACATTCTGTCCCATATCTTCATGCAGTCCCTTCTTATCATTCAGGTCTCAGCTCAAAGGTCATTTCCTGACCATCCAGCCTGAATTAGTGACCATCTGCCATCTGCATGAACATACAAATTATCCTCTAGTATATCACTCTTTCTTTCAAAGCATTTTTCTCAATCTGAAATTTTTAAATTTGTTTTTTCACTTATCACCAGTCTCACCAAGGATCTCATAGTGAACTGGAAGCTAACTTGTCTCATGTACCTCCATATTTCTAGCCTTGTATGTACCTGTCACAGAGTGAGCACTCAAGAAAAATTTGTGCGTCTAGGAGCTCTAAGTGCCTCTTAGGTCTAGAAAAACTGGTGGTGATCTTGCCCCCCACTGGAACATTTGGTAATGTCTGGGGACCTTTTTGGTTGTTATAGGTAGAGAGAGGAATACTGCTGGCATCTAGTGGGCAGAGACCAGGAATGCTGGTAAACATTCGACAGTGCATGGGACAGCCTTCCCAACAAAGAATTATCTGGCCCAGATGTCACCAGTGCCTAGAATAAGAAACTGTGGTCTTAAAAGGGACATGATTCAATAGAGATGCTTCTCAAGCCAATTAAATTCCATGTGAACTACACTTATTGAGTGTGGATGATCTTCACTACAAAGTGACTTGTAGTTTTTAGTAGCTCAAGAAACAGGTAGATTTGTTACAACAAGTGCATTTTATTTTTTTGAGTTGGTACCTTACTGTCGCCCAGGCTGAAGTGCAGTGGCACAATCACGGCTCACTGCAACCTCCACTTCCTGCGCCCAGGTGATCCTTCCACCTCACCTCTCAAGTAGCTGGGACTATAGGCACATGCCACTGTGCTCAGCTAATTTTTTAATTTTATGTAGAGACGAGGCCTTACTGTGTTGTCCAGGGTGGTCTCAAACTCCTCAGCTCAAGTGACCCTTCTGCCTTGGCCTCCCAAAGTGCTGGGATTACAGGCTTGAGCCACCATGCCCAGCCACAAGTGCATTTTGCATGCAGGAAAGAATAGATTTCTAAGTCCATACTCTTTTTATCATCTTCTCTGTAACCAAAGCTGGGGAAATAGAACAGATAACAGTGTTGCCATTGAAAAACTTCCAGTTTGCCAGGCGTGGGGGCTCATGCCTATAATCCTAGCACTTTGGGATGCCAGAGTGAGAGGATTGCCTGAGCCTAAGGGTTCAAGACCAGCCTGGGCAAGCTGGTGAGACCTCATCTCTACAAAAAAAAAAAAAATAGCCAGGCATGGTGGTTCCAGCTACTTGGAAAGCTGAGGCAGAAGGATTACCTGAGCCCAACAGGTCAAGGCTGTAGTGGCCGTGAGTGTGCTGCTGCACTCCAACATGGCTGACAGTGAGAATCCTACTCAAAAAGAAAGAAAAAAAAAGGAAAGAAAAACTTCCAGTTTAGTTGGAATGATTAAAAATAGACATGATAAATCCTTAGAGAAAAAAGTATAAGGCCACTCATATAACCAAGTATATAATACTACGTAGACTATTTACACCAGTGATAAGGGAAGGTGAGGTGACCGATGGGCTGACCCTCACAGAGAGGGGCAGGTAAACAGGCTCTGAGAGAGCTCTGCCAGAGACCAGCATGAGCAGCAGCATCATACAGGGAAGTCATATCTCTTACTCCAGGGTCAGGACCTTAGACCAAGCTTGACAAAAATCATGCATAAGTAAGATTCTCTTGGAATCTCTATGCAAGTGCTTCGCTGGAGGCTCAATAAACCCCATAGAACTAGGGTTTTTTTCCATAAAAAAACTCAGTTCAGCTGGGTGTGGTGATTCATGCCTATAATCCCAGCACTTTGGGAGGCCAAGGTAAGAAAATTGCCTGAGCCCGCAGGTTTGAGACCAGCCTAGGCAACTTGGCCAGACCTCATCTCTACAATAAATCAAAACATTAGCCGGGCATGGTGGCTCTTGCCTGTAGTTCCAGCAACTTGGAAGGCTGAGGTGGAAAGATCTCCTGAGCCCAGCAGGTTGAGGCTGTGGTGGCCAGGAGTGTGCCACTGCCCTCCGGCCTGGGTGACAGAGTGAGACTCCAACTCAAAAAAAAAAAAAGCTCAGTTCTTCGGTTGTTGACTTGTGTTTACGGGCAATGCTGTACAAAAAAATGTGTGTTCACTGAGAATCATGGTCAGAATGGAGATGCTCATACAGAGAGAGGTGTGAGGGCTGCCGCTGACCCTGGGAGCAGCAGCCGATGACTCCACCTCCTGCTTGCTCACTGCGTCAGAACCTTTGCCCCTCTCTCTTTGACCAAGCTCCTGTCACCCCTGTAAATGAATTCTCACATGTAAATGTACATCTACGTTGTAACTGCATTGTAATGGCCAATCATATAGATGCTGGTCTGACTGCCTGCGAGGGGTGTGCCCAAGCTCTAGTGAGAAGCAGGTGACTGGACTTGGTTTTTAAAATGTGCTACATATACACAATGGAGTATTACACAACCATAAAGAAAGACAAACATACGGACTTTGCAGCATATCATACTCAGTTATCTATCACAGAAACAAAGAATATAGTACCTCATATTACCACTCATAAGCAGACCCTAAACATTTACCATAATAATATAAGAAAGAGATTGGCAATAGTGGGATCCTGCTGGGGTAGGGGTGGGGGGAAAACAACATTAATAAGCCTGATCTCAAACAGACCAAGTGGGGACCAAAGGAAGGCCTAAACTTTACTTGTATGGTGACCACTTGTATACCTAATCTTGAATTGTACTCCATATCTTTACAGTAAAATTTAAAATTTTTTTTAAAAGAGAGAGAGAAGCAGTAGCCAGGAAAGGCAGAGGTGGGTACCCTACAGCACCAGGATGGGCACTGGAACAGTGTTTTCAGGAGACTGAACTGGCCATGGTGGAGGCCCAACTGACTAGTGCAGTAATGCCTGCGGAGTGAGGAGGCCCACCTGGAGGGGTGGCAGTGGCCACAGGAAGGGAGGATTCCCAGAGGGCTAGATTGAGTGAGTGATCTGGTCTTGATAAAGGCTCTGGACTCAAAAGTTTGTTCTAACTTTTCCCTAAATCCATATAACTGGTTAAAGGCCATTAATTTGACCTTTTCTAATTCAATTCTTACACACGTAGAGTGTAACTAAAAATGCCCACTCAAGGAGGATTGTGTAATAAATTCAATATGTCTGTCTGTGAAAGCACTATGTTTATAAAGCACTACACAGATGTTAGTGGAATTTCTACATGTTATAGACCAGGAGGCCAGTTTGGGTACACTGCTTGTTTACAGACTTCTTAAGGCCATCCTCTCCTCAGGGCTGCTGTCGTCTTCATGGTATCTCAACTGATCCTTGAGGGAAATTAGTCTTCTCTGCCTGGGTTCCTTAGTCCTGTTTTTGGATTAAGACTTCCTCATAGCCACATTAGAAGTCTCCTGCTTCCTGAGATCACAGATCCCAGGCTTCCTCACTAGATGAGTTTGATTCTTGTTTTCTTCTCCTGCCCCCAACTTCCTGCATGTCTTAGGTGGTCTTAGACATGACCTTCCTTTCTTCCAGCCCTGCCTCAATGTGAGATTTGGCCCCCTCACTTTGTGACACTCTTCCCATGCTTCTAATTCCTCTACACACGTAAATGTCAGAAATATTTTATTCAGCATGAATTTACAATGAATGTTGCTTAGAACCAAAAATGAGGCATTTAAAAAAATCATGCTTATGGCAACTGGAGTACAGCAGATATTCCAAAGATCCTTTCCTCTTTGTAAGTTGGATAGTTATTTCTGTGGGGAAAAGTCTTTTGAATTCCAGGGTTGAAAGTTTCAGGACAGTATAGTGAGCAGACTTTAACCTCTTAAATTCTGAATTCTGGGCCTTGTGCACATTGAACTAGGCAGTGTGGGAAGGAGGGCGAGGAAAAAAGAGTCCAGGAAGTCCACTTGACATGCGTGTGAGTCTCTGTTCTGCCACTTACTAGCCATGTGACCTTTTACAAAACACTTGCACTCTCTGAGCCTCTGTTTTCTCCACTGTGAAATTGGTGTAATACTGCCTGTCCTGCAGTGAACTTACGAGGCTTAAATGGAATAATTGACATGGTACTGGTGATGTGTGAACAGTGCTACATGTTTGTTTCTTTCCTTCATTTCCTTCTCCATTTGTCTTGGAGAATTTGAAAAAGCTAGTCTCTCCTTTCTTCTCTCCTTTCTACCTACTCTTCCCAGCCCAAAACCAGGTCTCCAGATCTGTTGTTTTCCATCTGTTAACTGTGTTTTCTTCATATGAAACTTTGAAAATTACAGGCCTTTAAAGGTCTCTTTGTGTATAATATACTTTTTTTTTGAGTCGGAGTCTCACTTTCTCATCTAGGCTGGATTGCAGTGGCACTCTCACGGCTACTGCAGCGTCAACCTGCTGGGCTCAGGCAATCCTTCTGCCTCAGCCTTCTAAATAGCTGGAACCATAGGCTTGTGCCACCACACCCAGCCAATTTTTTTTTTTTTTTTTAGAAAGCAGGATTTATTGAGAGGACAGAAAAGCTCCCACAGTGGGAGGGGACCCGAGGGGGTTGCCCAATTTTTTTTTTTATCGTAGAGACACCATCTCATCAAGTTGCTCAGACTGATTCCGAACCTCTGAGTTCAGGCAGTCCTCTCACCTCGACTTCCCAAAGTGCTGGGATCACAAGTGTGAGCCACCACTCCTGGCCTGTGTGTATATAATGTACTTAATTTTCAAGATAAATTTGTTATTTTGGAATGATTTTAGATGTATAGAAAGGTTGCAGAGGTAATGCTGAGAGTTCTCTCATATGCTCATCACCCAGTTTCCCCTGTTGTTAGTGTCTTACATCAGCAGGGTACATTTATCACAACTAAGAAACCAGCTCTGGCACATGACTATAAACTCCATCTTTTGTGTAGATTTCTCTAGTTTTTCCATTCATGTATATTTCCTGTCCAAGGATCTCATCCAAGAGACCACAATGCATTTAGTCATCATATCTTTTTAGTCTCCTCTGTTCTATGACAGATTCTTAGAGTTTTTGTGTTTTTTCAAGATCTTGACAGCTTTGGGGGGTTCTGGTCAGGCATTTTGAAGAAAGTCCCTCAGTTTGCATTTGTCAGATGTTCTGCTGACAGACCGGGGCTGATGGTTTTGGGAACAAAGACACAAATTAAGATGCCTCCTGACCACATCCCATCGAGGATATGGGATGCCAAGCGTGGCTATTACTGGTGAGGTTAGCCTTGGACTCTTGGCCGCTGTAGTGTTGGCTGCCACTGTGCTGTTCTTACTGAAAGGTATTTTTCCTCCTTTGTGCAGCTGTTAAAAAACCTGCTCCAGCACCCCCGAAACCGGGCAACCCACCTCCTGGCCATCCTGGGGGCCAGAGTTCTTCAGGAACATCCCAGCATCCACCCAGTCTGTCACCAAAGCCACCTACTCGAAGCCCCTCTCCTCCCACCCAGCACACAGGCCAGCCTCCAGGCCAGCCCTCCCTTCCCTCCCAGCTCTCTGCACCTCGGAGGTACTCCAGCAGCCTGTCTCCAATCCAAGCTCCCAATCATCCTCCACCGCAGCCCCCGACCCAGGTCACGCCGCTGATGCACGCCAAACCGAGTAACCAGGGCCCTCCTGTCCCCGTGGCATTGCCCGGTGAGCATGGACTTGAGCAGCCATCTCACACCCCTCCCCAGACTCCAACGCCCCCCAGTACTCCACCCTTAGGAAAGCAGAATCCTGGCCTGCCAGCTTCTCAAACCCAGGCCGGGAGTAACCCTGAAACTGCACAGCCATATGCTGGAACCTTACCAAGACCGAGACCAGTACCAAAGCCGAGGAACCGACCCAGTATGCCCCCACCACCCCATCCTCCTGGTGCCCACTCAGCCGGGGATGGCCACCTCTCCAGTGCAGCCCCAACAGCTTCCAAAATAGTAACAGGTAAGTGGGAAACCAGTGCCCATATTCCCTTGTCTGCTCTACATTGCTTTTGTACTACTCCCTTCATTTAGGCTTTGATTTATAGCAAACTTCAGGGTGGCAAACTACACCTGCAGGCCAAACCTGGTCTGCAGCCAGTTTTTGTAATTAAAGTTTTATTGGAACACAGATGTGCCCATTTGTTAACATTTTGTCTATGGCTGCTTTAGTGCTGAAACAGTTGAGTAGTCCTGACAGAGATCATATGACCCACAAAGCTGTAAGTATTTTCTGCCTGGCCCTGCAAGTTTGCTGTCCTCTGCTTGTATTATGTGTCTTAAGAGCTAGCCACATTTGCATTTTTCTAAATATAATGACTTTTCATCCAGGTGGGAGGTATTGCACAACATGAGCATGAAATTCATGTCTTAGTGAATTCTTCGTGGAAATGTTTATTTTCCTTCTAAGAGTACAAATGTTCAAAGTAAGTGAAGAATTTCGGGAATAACTATAAGAAACATGATTTATGCCAAATTGGATACTCTGGGAAGGGAGATCTCAGAACATGATCCTACCAGAGTGTTGTCTTCTAATAGCTTAGGATGGAAGGATCAAGATTTTCCTGTAATTCCATTGGAAACCTGTTTTGGAGTGGTGGTAATACAGATTTTGGTAGGCTACCTTATGGGACATTTTTAATGGGCAGTCTCTAGATCATTTTATATATAATTAATAAATGAATAAAGTAAAATTTAATTTTTATTACGATTTTTAAAAAATTTATGTCCCAAATGCTCTAATATACTATTTAAAGATGGATATAAGTGGAGGCATTTTTGAAAAAGAAGCTGAAATATATCTGGACTCTCCAACCATAGTGAGTGACTTCTCAGCTGAAAATGAGCCAAGGGTACACCCAAAACTGCTACCCCAAAGGATAAGAGTTAACCGACTCTAAAAATAATCTTTTGGTAACTTTTTTCAGGAATAGAATGCATAATTTGTATGTGTTATAAATAGCTAGTAACTTTTTTCTGATGACACCAGAGTTTTTATTTTGAAAACAACAAAGCCACAATGGTTTGTCTGTTTGTTTGTTTCCCAATAGATGCCCTTCCTAGTGCCCTCACAGGTGGGGAAGGTTTCCAGGACTAAGGTCTGTAACTCCCCCAAGCAGCTTGCACACAGCTCCAAATGCTCCCGCTTAGCCTGTTTTGCATATGTGCTTTTGACTTTGTGCTCAGGAGTGGCCATTTGACCCATGCCATGGCGGTCAATGGGCCATCCGTTCTGTAGCATGTAGACTTTCCTTTTGTTTTTATCAGAAGCACTTTGAGCTGCGTGCTCCGAATTCAAGAGGTACATGTCAGTAGATTGAGAGCTCAATTCCTAGCCACTGGGGTAAGATACTAAGAAAATCTTCTTTTGGGTAAGCCTCTCACCAGCGTTCCACTTCTCCCAATGTCATTTACCTGTCATTGATTGACTCGTCAGCATCTTACCAGAGAGGACTTGGGTACAGTTAGTACAAAAAATTGTGTCCTTTGTGTCTTGAGTTTTAATTTTTAATTTTTGCATCTTAAGTGCAAGTTAACTGCATGGAGCTTCTTAATTTGGTATATAAAATTCTCAGAACAAAAAAAAAAACTCTTCCCCCAAAGATCCTACACTGAATTCTTTTTAATTCTTTTGCATTCTAGCCTGCTTACTTTTTGCTTAATTAAACCATAGAAGCTTTTAAAAAGGCACTGTGAGCTCATCTAAATCTGCCTTTGGGTTCCCATGTGGACTGCATAAGGCTCTCATTATGCATACAGTTGCTTTAATCAGCTGATCTGAGACTTAATCCTTTTGTGAACTCCTTAGCCAGTGTTCACAGTTTAGATCTGAGTAAGACTTTCTTGTAGAAACCAAAAGAGGGAAACCTTTAAAACAATGGGGAGGGCCCAGGTATGATTGATTTCACAATATCATACTTGTAACACATCAGAATTTTATTCTCAGAGTTTTCCTTTTAGCTGGGTATAAGACTACAGACCAGAATTATGCCTGTTCTTTAATACCATTGTTACCTGGGGTGTGTTTATTCCAGAAAGTCATTTTACTGATCTGCGATAATATTGTAATGCACTGTACTTGCTAGGCATAGTGGCTCACACCTATAATCCTAGCACTTTGGAAGGTGGAGGCAAGAGGATTGCCTGAACCCAGGGGTTCGAGACCTGCCTGGGCAACTTGACAAGACCTCGCCTCTACAGTAAATCAAAAAATTAGCTGAGCATGGTGGTACGTGCCTGTTGTTTTGCTACTTGGAAGGCTGAGGCAAAAGAATCACCTGAGCCCAGCAGATTGAGGCTGCGGTGACCGTGAACATGCCACTGCACTCCAGCCTGGGCAACAGAGTGAGACTCCAACTCAAAAAAAAAGCACTGTATTTTATAGTTATTAGATAAGTGAAATTTTACTTTAAAGATACTTTTCCTTAAGATTAACTAAATATTTAAAAACCAATCTATGCCATGAATTCTCCTAACTCAAGAAATTCGAGGACACCACAATTATCTTTGTGTTACATAAATAACCATTAATATTTTAAAATCTCCTGGACTGCCATTGGAAATACACAGAAGGCCAGCATTCAGAATTTATGAATTTGCTAGTGTTGAGCATGCTGCTCTTAACCATTCATGGATATAATCCATGGCTTTCCAGGAAGAAAAAAATGTAACTTCCTTGCGCAATTTATTTATTATGACATCATGTTTTCACTTGGAAAACTTTAGACAGATAAATTCCTGAAAACGGATTATTCATTTGGAGCATTTAGTCTTAAAAGAGTTGGATTAAGGGATTTTGATAAACTCTTAGGGGAGATGATTGCTGCCAAGTAGGTTTGGCAGTCAACTTCTAGAAATTCAGCACCAGCACTGGAGAACGGAAGGATTCTGGTGTTATTTTTAATCTTCTCTTAATTGTGACTCTGGAGAACAGTAGGGTTTTAATTCCCAAGTAAAAGAGTTTGCATCTTACTGTTTTTGAAACAATAGATTTTAGCAAAGAGTATTCTAATTTAAATATTTTATTAAATAATTTAGATGTATGACCTGCCATATTCAGTAAGAACTGAAATTGGAATATTTAATGGTAAGGAAAAGGCACCTGATTGGCCAAAGCATTTTTGCTACTTGATCATATTTGTGCACTAATGCCTGTTACTAACCGGCCCCCCTAACCCTGCCTGCTTGCATCGCTACTAATAGTGCATGCACTAAAGAAGGATTGGCTTTGTTTATGCTTGCTGCAATTATTTTGAATACTAAGTGTGTGCACAGACATATAACAGGTGGTCACAGAGCTGGCCTTGGTTGTTCTTTAATTTTCATTATTTTCCATATCGGGATGGCCTGAGGTGTAGTAGAAAGAGCACATAGTGTAGAGTCAGACATGCCTGAGTTGGAATTTCAGCTCTGTGTAGCATAGACAAGGCATCTGGTTGATATGTAAAATGGTGAAATCTGTAGAATCGTTGAAGGATTTAAATGAGAGAAAAGCACTACTGTATATTAACGGTTGCTAATATATAGTGGATCTAAATGAATGGTAGTTATTTATCATTTTCATCTAGAAGAATATATACACATACACACACACACACACTTTTGGGGAGGGGGTTGGAGTCTCACTCTGTTGCTCAGGCTGGAGTGTGGTGGCACGCTCACAGCCACCCCAGCGTCCACCTGCTGGGCTCTGGTGATCCTTCTGTCTCACCCTTCCAAGCAGCTGGAACTACAAGTGCACGCTACCACACCCGGCTAAGTTTTTGATTTATTGTAGAGATGCGGTCTCACCAAGTTGCCCAGGCTGGTCTCAAATCTGTGGGCTCAAGCAATCCTCTCACCTCAGCCTCCCAAAGTTCTGGGATTATAGGAATGAGCCAGCGTGCCTGGCCTAGAAGAGTATATTTTTAATCAGAGTTACATATTAGGTTCATATGTCAACATTTGAAAAACTCATATGCCCAGACATGGCCTTCTTTTTTTTTTTTTTTTTTTTTTAGTTGGAGTCTCACACCGTCGCCCAGACTGGAGTGCAGTGGCCACTCCCAGCCTCGACCTGCTGGGCTCTGGCGATCCTTCCGCCTTAACCTTCCAAGTAGCTGGAACCACAGGTGTGCACCACCATGCCCAGCTAATTTTTTGATTTATTGTAGAGATGAGGTTTTGCCAAGTTGCCCAGGCAGGTCTCGAACCCGCGGACTCAGGCAATCCACTCACCTCAGCTTCCCAAGGTGCGGGATTACAGGCTGTGCCACCGAGCCCGGCTTGGACATGGCCTTCTAGGATCATAAAGGTTGGGGCAGAGGTCCAGACATCCATATTTTGGTTCTGATTTACCACTTGATTTTTTTAGTATCAGTGATTTCAAGGGTTAAAAAGATAGTGCTGTGGAGAAGATAAGAAGTATCTTCATATAATTCAGTGAGCTTGAGACTGTTCATGAGTCATTTGTCCACTGTACAGTAGATAGAGTCACTCACATAGTAGCTATACAACTGGTCATTTTGCCAGCTGATCTCAGTGTTCTCCTTTAAATATTAAACTTTTTATATCATGAAATCAATACATCTTAAAAAATAAGCAGGGATATTAAAGAAAACTTGAGGCTGGGTGTGGTGGCTCACACCTGTAATCCTCACCCCTTGGGAGGGAGAGGCAAGAGGATTATCTGAGCCCAGGGGTTTGAGACCAGCGTGGGCAACATGGCGAGATCACGTCTCTAAACTAAATGAAAGAATTGGCTGGGCAGGGTGGCACATGTCTGTAGTTACAGCTACTTAGAAGACTGAGGTGGAAAGATCGCCTGAGCCCAGCATGTCAAGTCTGCGGTGGCCATGAGCATGTTACTGCACTCTAGCCTGGGTGACAGAGTGAAACTCCAACTCAAAAATAAAAAATAAATTAAAAAAAAAAAAAAAACAGCCGGGCTCGGTGGCTCAGCCTGTAATCCCAGCGCTTTGGGAGGCCAAGGTGAGTGGATTGCCTGAGCCTGCGGGTTCGAGACCCGCCTGGGCAACTTGGCGAAACCTCATCTCTACAATAAATCAAAAATTAGCCGGGCACGGTAGCGCATGCCTGTAGTTCCAGCTACTTGGAAGGCTGAGGCGGAAGGATCGCCAGAGCCCAGCAGGTTGAGGCTGCAGTGGCCGGGAGCGGCCATTGCACTCCAATCTGGGTGACAGAGTGAAACTCCAACTCAAAAAAACCCCAAAAAAACAAAAAAAAAAAAAAAAGAAAATTTGAGAAGTAGAATTAATAAGAGATCTGACTCACGCCTATAATCCCAGCACTTTGAGAGGTAGAGGTGGGAAGGTTGCCTGATCCCATGGGTTCAAGACCAACCTGGGCAACTTGGCGAGACCTCATCTTTACAATAAATAAAAAAAGTTAGCGGGGCATAGTGGTGTATGCCTGTAATTCCTGCTTCCTGGAAGACTGAGGCTAAAGGATTACCTGAGTCCAGCAGGTCAAGGCTGCGGTGGCCGTAAGTGTGCCACTGTACTCCAGCCTGGGCGACAGAGTGAGACTCCAACTCAAAAAAAAAAAAAAAAAAGAAGTAATAAGAGATCAACCATAGTTATACATTTGAAGAAATCTACCAATTATATTTTTTTTGTTTACTTTTTGAGTTGGAATCTCATGCTGTTGCCCAGGCTAGAGTGCAGTGGTATGCTCACAGCCACCCCAGCCTCAACCTGCTGGGCTCTGGCGCTCCTTCTGCCTCAGCCTTCCAAGTAGCCAGAACTACAGGCGTGTGCTACCACGCCCAGGTAATTTTTTATTTATTGTAGAGACGAGGTCTCGCCAAGCTGCCCAGGCTGGTCTTAAACCCACAGGCTCAGGCAGTCTACTCACTTCAGCCTCCCAAAGTGCAAGAATTACAGGCCGAGCCACCGAGCCCTGCCTGTTTTTGTCTACTGTTTTTTTTCTTCTAGTTCTGTTTTTCTAAAAGGCAGGGAGGTCCATGATCACAGTTATTTGACATATACAGACTTTGACCCTTTAGTTTTATTTTACTTTATATTATATGCACCTTCCCATGTGATAATATAATCTTTATAACCATCTTTTTCAGTGACTACATAATATCTCATCAAATAGATGTATTATTACTCATAGTTGAACATTAAAGTGACTTCTTTTTTTGTTTTTAATAAACATATCAGAATCATGTCAATGTTATCCAGTGATACTTGAATAGACTCTCCTTTGACTAGAACAATAAATAGGTGACTCAAAGTCTGTCATAGGCTAGAAAGTCTCTCATAGCCCTAGAAAGCTGATGAGAAATCATCAGTTCATAATACAATTATAGACTTCTACTTTAAGGAGAATCAAAGCCAGATCGGTTGGACTCTGGTTCTAAATTACCATAACATTTTTTCTCCCTCCCAAAGGAGAAAGAGAAGACATTATCTGAAGAGATAATGGTTTGAGTCTTAAACACTCTGGTTTATTGTTGTAAAAAAGGAGAAGTAGTCAGCACGATGGCTCAGCCTGTAATCCCTCGCCTGGGGAGGCTGAGGTGAATGGATTGCCTGAGCCCGTGGGTTCGAGACCCACCTGGGCAACTTGGCGAGACCTCATCTCTACAATAAATCAAAAACCAGCCGGGTGTGGTAGCGCGCGCCTGTAGTTCCAGCTACTCGGAAGGCTGAGGCGGAAGGATCGCCGGAGCCCAGCAGTTCGAGGATGCGGTGGCCGGGAGCAGCCACTGCGCTCCTGTCTGGGCGACAGAGTGAGACTCCAACTCAAAAAAAAAAAAAGGAGAAGACTATTTTAGAAAGACAAGCTGGGCTCGGTGGCTCAGCCTGTAACCCCTCGCCTTTGGGAGGCTGAGGTGAGTGGATTGCCTGAGCCCGCGGGTTCGAGACCCGCCTGGGCTACTTGGCGAGACCTCATCTCTACAATAACTAAAGAAAAAATCAGCCGGGCGTGGTAGCGCGCGCCTGTAATTCCAGCTACTCAGAAGGCTGAGGCAGAAGGAGCGCCAGAG
>CAUYQG010209476.1:0-18410 GCA_963574415.1 Tarsius wallacei
GAGTGAACCCTTAACCCCAATTAACATAAGCTATAGAGTTTGGTGGCAAAGATGTGTTAATGTAGATTCATCAGTTTTAGCAAATATGGCACTCTGGTGAGGGATTTTGATACTATAATGGAATAGGCTATGTATGTGTGAAGGCAAGGCGTCTATGGAATATCTCTGTACCTTCTGTTCAATTTTCAATTTTCTGTGACTCTAAAACTACTCTAAAAATAAAATCTGTTTAAAAAAAGGAAATAGTATTACTTATATAGTGGACTTAAAATAATTTGTTTATGTTTATACATTTATTAAATTTTATTTCAAGCTTTATCTATACAGTGATTCGAGTTTTCTAAAATTAAAAAACACCTAGGGAAATATTACATCATGATAGATACCCTAATCTCTGAACTCAGCCAACCACCTAATTACCAACGTTATACTGTTTTTAACTGAATCAACCCACACCTCTCCTACTTGGCAGAGTGAGAAGACACCCACAGAAGGATTATTTGTACAAACTTGGTGGCTCAGCCTGTAATCCCTCGCTTGGGGAGGCTGAAGGGAGTGGATTGCCTGAGCCTGCGGGTTCGAGACCCACCTGGGCAACTTGGTGAGACCTCATCTCTACAATAAATAAAAAATTAGCCGGGCGTGGTAGTGCGCGCCTGTAGTTTCAGCTACTTGGAAGGCTGAGGCGGAAGGACCGCCTGAGCCCAGCAGGTCGAGGCTGCGGTGGCCGGGAGCGGCCACTGCACTCCAGTCTGGGTGAGAGTCAGACTCCAACTCAAAAAAATAAAATAAAATAAAATAAAATAAACACTGTGTAAATTCAAAGAGTATAAAATCCACTGATGCTACAAATAAAATAAAAAGTATGCATTAAATAAGGTTTTAACCTTAAATAAGTGGATCCATAATTTAAAGCCTTGTGAACCTGGGCTGGTGACTTAACTCCTTTAAATATTAAAAAAAAAAATCTTCAGACATAAGTACATAAGGACAAACTACAGCCTATCCCACAAGTGTTCCATGCCGGTGATATATGCTAGAGCACATAGTATTAAAAAAAAAGTCAAAAAACCCTATTATATATTTTAATACTGAGCCAAAAAAGTAAATCAACAGCAGAAATGAAGTTGGACAAACCAGCTGGGATAAAGACAATGTAAGAATTTCAAAAAGAGTAAGCAGAAACTTTATACTCCAGCCTTGGCTGGAAAAAGAAGTATTCCCATCACTATTACAAAATCGGCTTTATACATTGGGTATTGTATCAGTAAGAAGAATGCCTGTGGGTGTGAGGAATGTTTATAAGTCTATTAATTTCCGATCTAACACCTTCTGAACGATTCAAGGTGAAATCACTTTTTATACTATCTGGCACTGAATGTCTCTGCAACTAGCTGTAAAAAATATCAGTGGTAGTTTCTTGCTGGGCTCTGTTTGAAAGGAACGGGATGCAAGACAAACAGCTTTGGGGTTTATTTTTGTTAAAGGATGGGCATAATAAAGGATGTCCTTGACATCTGCAGCATCACTAATGAATCATTTATTCCTGATTATTCTGAGCAGACAGACTTGTTTGCAGCAATGTTACATGTATTTCAAAAGTTTGAATGCAAAAGAATGACAATCTTATTTTCATAACCACAGTAATTTCTTAATATTTAGAAATATTAATTTATACATCTTTTTTATCTTTTTATTTTTATTTTTTTGAGTCAGAATCTCACTGTGTCACCCAGGCTAGAGTGAAGTGGCATGCTCATGGCCACCGCAGTCTTGACTTGCTGGGTTCAGGTTATCCTTCCACCTCTGCCTTCCAAGTAGCTGGAACCACAGGTACACACCACCACACCCAGCTAATTTTTTGATCTAGTGTAGAGAAGAGATCTCACAAGTTATGAGCTGGTCTTGAACCCCTAGACTCAGGCAATCTTCTCACCTCTGCTTCCCAAAATGCTGGGATTACAGGAATAAGCCACCATGCTCAGTGTAGAAATATTAATTTATACCTTTAATGTTAATGATAAAAATATTTTTATCAAGCTTTGTCTTATAATAATACATTAATCTTATGCTTATATTTCCATTTTATTTATCAACATTTTAGTAGTTGTATCAAATAAGGTAACAATATTACTTTGATGAATATTATGGAGGATCTTAAATATGGATTTCTCATTTACTGGTTTAACTTCAACTGACATAACTATGTTTTCAAAAATCAGTTGAAAATAGCATTATAATCAAAATTTATTTTTCAATTGGTTTGAACACATATAAATCATAATTGAAACGCTTGGTGAAAAGAAAATTTCTTATTTTTCCTAAGAGTCCAATGTTAGTAATCTTGCATCAGGGTTTGCTAATATTTGTTATGCAGTTTACGATAAAGAAAATAGTATTTAAGAACTATCTTTTTATTTAACTAAAATGTTGGTCAGTGCTGTAAATGAGGTACCTAAATTTTTGTTTTATATATTATAGGTAGCTGTTATTGAAACCAGTGTATCATTTGTTAAAAAAAATATATATTACTTTATATTTTACTCACACCACACCCTCTTCAAACTCTTCAATATCTCCACCACTGCCATTGGCAATCAAGAATGAGAATAGGTCTGGCAGGGAGGCTCACACCTGTAATCCCAGCACTTTGGGAGGCTGAGGCAAGAGGATCACTTGAGGTCAGGAGTTTGAGACCCACCTGGATAACATAGCGAGACTTCGTTTTTAGAAAAATAAAATAAATTACTGAGGTATGGTGTCATGTACCTGGGGTCCAAGTACTCGAGGAGCTGAGGCAGAAGGATTGTTTGAGTCTAAGAGTTTGTGACTGCAATGAGCTATAATCACACCAGTGCACTCCAACCTGGGCAACTGAAGGAGAATGTCCACTAAATAAATAAATAAATAAATAAATAAATAAATAAATAAATTAGCATAGAGCATAGATACGTGGTCATGACTTTGCTACCTTGTTAACATTTATAAGATTTTATTGGCAGCCTGCATCGGGGAACTGGTGAACAACCATCACAATACTGTAGAAAAATATTTTCTCTACTTCTATAACAGATAGAGCTCAAGGAATTTATTAATAGAAATGTTAGGCAGTATTATCAAGGTTATAATTTCTACACTGGTTTTCTCTCTATTGTTTTCCTTTTCAATACATATTTTATATGTTCTCTTACAATTTTTTGCTATTTATAAATAATTTAGAAAATGGTGAAACTCAAAATGGAGAAAATTTTAAAATAATTTAACCCACCACCTTGAGACAACTCTGTATTCATCTTGCCATATTTCCTTCAAGTAGCTTTCTTTCTATATTTGTGTGTTACAGACATGTAGTTTGTTTTCCAAAGAGTTATTCAACCAGATTATTTTTAAGTAGATTTTTTCACTGTAACATCTCAAGTATCTTTTCATTTTATTAAATATTCTACCAAAATATAATTTTAATGACTATAGAGTATTAATTGTATGGGTGTGCCACAGTTTCTTCTTTATTTTCTAAGTTGTCCTCTATTAGAAATGAATGCTTCCAATATTTGGCTTTATAAGCAATTTTAAGGTGAACATCACTGTAGCTAAATTTTGCCCACATTCTTGAGTATTTCTTTGAGATAATTTTCCAGAACCACAATTTCTAGATCAACACATAAAAACATTTTTAAGTTTCAAGTTTATGAGTAAAAATTGCCCTTCAGAAGCATAGTATCAATTCACATTTTCGTCAAATATGTTTAAGGAGTCTCTTTTTCTTGAACCTTCATAAACACTTAGCATTCATTTTATTTTTCAGAGTATATAACTGAAAATGAAAGAGAAAACATATAATCAGGCATGGGGGGAAGGTTAGAATGGAAACAGAAAGAAAAGGAGTTCATGACTTCCAAAAGTTGGATAAATCACAACTCTGATATCACTGCCTAATGAGGAAAGGGTTTGTTTGAAAGACTCTGACCTCCAAAGCGTCATTTTGCTATATGAGTCCCTAAAAGTCTCTTTCAGGACTTCTGCTGATTCATTGCAGGAACTTTCTGCTATACAA
Organism: Tarsius wallacei; assembly: GCA_963574415.1. Taxonomy (NCBI): domain Eukaryota; kingdom Metazoa; phylum Chordata; class Mammalia; order Primates; family Tarsiidae; genus Tarsius; species Tarsius wallacei. The sequence continues at coordinate 4,055 of CAUYQG010209476.1, forward strand.
TTTTAGAGTGTAAGGGCTCATTTTTTTTCTCCCAAGAGCCTGACCATAAAAGTATTTTAAAAACTATAAAAATCTATGCAAACCTAAATACTATTATAAATAGTAATTATTCATCATGTGTCTTTCATATAGTTTCTTGGGATTATGTCTTCTCTCACCTGATCACAGCAGAACAGAGCACACTTAGCCTATTATGACAAAACTGCAAAATAAATTATAGAATATAGATTACAGAATCTATAAAAGCAAGTCACTCATTGCTCAATTTACTGGGCAGAGAATGAAAGCATTGTTCAGTGCCTTTAGTTCCCACTCTGTTTCACTCTTCCTTATCCATTTGGCTACTTTTCAATCCTCAAATTCACTGAGGTCATCGATACTTTGTGTTAATATTACAGTATGTGTTTGAAGGAGGAGGAGGAGGAGAGAGAGAGAGAGAGAGAGAGAGAGAGTTAGTTAGTTAGTTTGCTATTCGCCAACTCTTGGTTTTGTAGGGAGAAACTTTTAGCTCTTTTACACTGAGATGTGGGTTCATTTCCCCTCAAATGGGAACTGCTCTCCCAAAAGCCTTAAAGGAAAACCAGTTTCTATACTTTGCTTAGAGAGTCCTCAGATAAGTGTTTTTTCCTCTCTTGGATACATTGCACTTCTCTCTCTAAACCAATTTTCAAATTTTAATTATTACATCCGATTTTACCTAATATTCTTTTTAATGTTTAAAATATTGGAGGAGGGATCGAAGATGTCCATCATGGAGCAGCAGAGTACAGCACAGTTGAGTGAGGCAGAGTAGGGAAGAGTGGTCATTAAATGCAGGCACCTTAAACAGTTTTGAGTGGTTCAAACACCCTGCACCTAGCAGAGGTCTCTCTTTGAACACACAGAGATCAACAAGCAGAGTTTCACCACAGCAGACAGTGGATTCCGTGTGCTCCATACCCCGAGGTACACCAGGCTTGCATAAGAACTGAAACCCTGTCCTGTGTATGAGAGGGGGTGAGTGATCCTGACACACTCTGAGTCAGTTTCCCCCTCCCAGGGTGAGTCATTGGTCCCATGTGGGAGGAGTCCTGGTAAGGGCACAGGGGTGGGCAACTAGAGCTCAAGTGAAATGAGGAACAAACCTGCACTTGAACAATTTCCAAGCATGCACCTTTCAGTGGCGGAGCTTGGCAGCCAAGTCCCAGGCTGGGTGGGCTCGCCTGCAGATTAAACTTCGTTGGCACCCACCACTAACATCTAATAGCCAAACCCACTCCCAATTCATGAAGGATCACCTGCCAATCCCTCACATCCACAGTGTGGATCCCCCCACGGCAGGGAGCTCACTCCTTTTCCAAGTGCTGAGTGTGAGCTTGAACAGGGAGGGAGCAACATGAAAGACAGCTGAATTCATTACCAGTGGGAAAGTATCTGGGCTACAAACCATAAACCAGCAGAGAGGGTGCTTGTCCCCCACTCATGGGAGAAACTTTGCAGCAGAGATGCCTTTTCCAGGGTGGAGCACATAAAAGAAGTGAGGGCCCCTCTGTCTCACTGAGTGATCGATGTTGAAAGACAGAAAGAACCTAGAACAGAGGGACAGTAACTAGATTCAGAGCAACAGGACCAAAGAGGAAAGATAGAGAGGGAAGAGTTGCTCTTCACAAATGATGAAAAAAAAACCAAAAAAGCAAACAAAAATTAAGAATTCACAAATTCTTTTTTTTTTTTTGAGTTGGAGTCTCACTCTTGTCACCCAGGCTGGAGTGTAGGTCCACGCTCGTGGCCACCGCAGCCTTGACCTGCTGGGCTTAGGTGATCTTTCCGCATCAGCCTTCCAAGTAGCTGGAACTGCAGATGCATGCCACCATGCCTGCCTAGTTTTTGTGATTTATTGTAGAGATGAGGTCTCACCATGTTGCCCAGGCTGGTCCTGAACCCCCGGCTCAGGCAATCTTCTTGCCTCAGCCTCCCAAAGTGCTGGGATTACAGGCTGGGCCACCTTGCCTGGCCAGGAATCCACAAATTCGTAAAGAGATAGCACACAAAAAGCATCTATTAATGCACAAACAATGGAAACCCTGCAGAACGACCTGTCTTGGATGACAATCACAGAACTCAGAGACTGGATGGCTAAAATGAATAAAGGGAACTATGAGAAACTAAAAGCAAAACTCACTGAAGTCATGAAGTAAAAGCGGAGTTGGCAATTTCAAAAAGATCCATTCTGAAATACTGGAAATGAGCTACACCCTGGAAGTTAAAAACACATTAACAAGCATATAAAGCAGACTCAATCAGGCAGAGGAAAGGATCTCAGAACTTGAAAAACAAACTATGGAACTAACCCAGTCTTTCAAAAATATAGAAAGAAGCCTGAAAAAGAATGATCAAAACCTCTGAGAGATGTGAGACTATGTCAAGAAGACAATCAATAGGCCTTATTGGTATCCCTGAAGCAGAAAGGGAAACTGGGAACACCATGGAACAAGCATTCTATAAGGTCATCTAAGAAAACTTTCCACATCTCTCTAGAGAGGCAACCATTCAAGTGCAAGAGATTCAGAGAACCCCTGCAAGGCATCACATGAGAAGACCATCCCCAAGACACAGAGTAATTTGAATCCACAAAGTAAGCATGAAAGAAAAAATTTTTAAAGGCAGCAAGAGAGAAAGGTCAGACTACCTACTGGGTAAGACCCATCAGAATTGCTCAAGACTTACCTGCAGAAACATTATAAGCCAGAAGAGAATGGAGTCTCATTTTTAACATCTTAAAGATAAACAATTCTAGCCAAGAATTTTCTACCCCACCAAGCTAAACTTCATCAGAAGTTTTTAAGAATTAAACTCCTTCCCAGACATCCAATCCCTAAGAGAATATGCTGCCTCCAGACTAGCCCTTCAGGAGATCTTAAGAAGGGGTTGAACACAGAAGCAAAAGAGCAATCATACCCATCACAAAAGTACAGGGAAGCACAGAGTTAAAAGAGAGTACAGATTATTCACAAAAAAAATGAAAATTCACATATAAATGAATACAAAAGGAAAAATAAAGTAAAAAGGAAGCAAAAAAGAAGTAAAAAGGAGTAAAAATAAGTAAAGGTAAGTAAAAAGTAAGTAAAAAGGAAACAAACAACTCCCTATGACAGGGTTTGACTCTCACATTTTAATAATCAACTTGAATATGAATGAACTGAATGTATCACTGAAGAGGTATAGAGTGGCAAACTGGATAAAGAAGTATAATCCAACAATCTACTCCCTCCAGAAAACTCATCTCACTGCAAAGGACACCCACAGGTTCAAAGTTAAAGGCTAGAAAATGAACTTTCAGTCAAATGAAAAACAGAGAAGAATGGGGTAGTTAGTCTGATATCAGACAAAGCAATATTCAAACCACCAAAAGTTAAAAAGGACATGGAAGGACACTACATAATGATAAAAGACTCAATCCATCAACAGGAAATATTGATCCTAAACATATACGCACCCAACACTGGAGCACCAGTTTTCATAAAACAACTATGGAGTAAACTACGAGAGAATACTGACACACACAATCATAGTTGGAGACTTCACTACACTGCTAACAGCTCTAGACAGATAATCAAGGCATAAAACCAACAAGGAGATTTGGAACCTTAACTTGACACTCGAATGGATTTAATAGATATCTACAGAACACTCCACCCAACAACTATGGAGTATATATTCTATTCATCAGCACATGTAACATACTCCAAGATTGATCACATTCTTGGACATAAACCAAGTGTGAATAAATTTGAAAAGTTTAAAATAATACCATGTATTTTCTCGAATCACAGTGGAATAAAGCTAAATATCACCATGATCCCCCTAAAACATACAAGGCATGGTCACTACACAACATGCTGTTGAATGACTTCTGGCTCAACACAGAAATCAAGACAGAAATAAAAATATTCCTGGAAACATATGAAAACAAAGACATATCTTATCAGCATCTCTAGGATGTCATGAAAGCAGTGTTGAGAAAAATTCATAGCACTGAATGCACATATCAAGAAAATAGATCACAAGTAAAGTCTAACATCACACCTAAGTGAGCTGGAAAGGCAATATCATCCAAATCCTAATTTCAGTAGAAAAATTCAGATCACTAAGATAAAGTCACAATTTCAGGATATAAAAGACAAAAATATCATAGAAAAGATCAACAAGACAAAAAGCTGGTTCTTTGAATACATAGATAAGATTGATAGACCCCTGGCCAGATTGACTGAAAAACAGAGAGAAAAGTCCAAATAAACATGATTAGAAATGAAAAAAGCAAGGTAAAACTGACCCTGAAGAAATTTAAAAGATTTGCAGAGATTACTATGCAAATAAACTAGAAAATCTAAAAGAAATGGAGGATTTTCTGGCATCACACAATCTCCCAAGGTTGAAACAAGAAATTGAAACTCTAAACATAAATAACAATCCAGGAAATTGAATCAGTCATAAGACACCTCTCTGCCAAAACAAACAAACAAACAAACAAGCAAACAAACAAAAAAAACCCTGGGCCAGATGGTGTCCCAGCTGAATTCTACAAGACATACAAGGAGGAGCTGATACAAAGTAGTCCGGGCAATTAAAAATGATGGAATTCTCCCCAACTCATTTAATAAAGTTAACTTAGCTTATTTTATGAAGCTACCTAAAACTGGCAAAGACCCAATGAGGAAAGAAAAATCACAGGCCAAGGTGACCTTCATTCCTGGGATACAGGACTGGTTCAACATTCAAAAGACCATAACAATACTCCACACATTAATACATGGAAAACCAAGAACCACATGATTATATCATTAGACACAGAAAAAACAGTCAACAAAATCCAGCATCCCTTCTTGATAAAACCCTCAAATACCTAGGCATAGAAAGAACATTCTTCAAAACAATACGAACCATCTATGATAAACGTGGAATCAACGTTTTGCTTAATGGGCAGAAGGTGGAAGCATTCCCTGTAAGAACTGGAACAAGGCAAGGATGCTAATTCAACATAGTGCTGGAAGTCCTAGCCATAGCAATTAGACAAGTGAAGGAAATCAAAAGTATTCAAATAGGAAAAGGGAAGTTAAGTTATCTCTCTTTGCAGATGATATGATTCTATACCTAGAAAACCCCAGGGAGTCTCAAAAGCCTTCTTGTATTGATAAATGACTTTGGTAAAGTCTTGGGTTACAAAATCAATGTGCAAGAGAGAGTTGCATTTCTATACACCAGCAACAAGCAGGCAGAGAACCAAATAAAAAGCACAATCCCATTCTCAATAGCCACAATAAAATGAAATACTTTAGCACCCACCTAACCAGAGAAGTGAAAGATCTTTACAACAAGAACTACAAAATGCTGCTCAAAGAAATCAAGGATGACACAAACAAACGGAAAAACATCCCATGCTCATGGATTAGAAGAATCAAATTGTCAAGATGTCCATTTTACCCAGGCCAATCTACAGATTCAATGCAATACCCATCAAATTACCAACATCTTTTTTCATAGACCTGGAAATGACAATACAGAAATTCATATAGAAACAAAAAAGAGCACGAACAGCCCAAACAATCTTTAACAAAAGGAATAAAGTTGAAGGTATTACACTTTCAGACTTTAAACTTTATTATGAAGCTACAATAACCAAGACGGCATGGTATTGGTACAGAAATAGGCACATAGACCAATGGAACAGGACAGAGATTCTGGAAGTAAAAACATGGTCTCTCAACCAACTCATCTTAGACAAAGCCACAAATAGCAATCATTGGAGAAAGGAGACCATATTTAGTAAAGGTTGCAGGGAAAACTGGCTAACTACAGAATGAAACTGGACCCCTGCCTGTCACCATATAAAAAAAAGTCAACTCAAAATGAATCAAGGACCAAAATGTTAAACCTCAAACTATGAAAGAAAATGTTGGAAACACCCTTCTGAACATCAGAGTAGGCAATTCATTTATGAATTCAGAGTGGGCAATGAATTCATGACCAAGTCCCCAAAAGCAAATGCTACCAAAGCTAAAATAGACAGATGGGATCTCATCAAGCTGAAAAGCTTTTACAAAGCAAAAGTTACCGTCAAGATAGTAGAGACAACCCACAGAATGGGAAAAACTATTTGCAAAGCATGCATCTGACAAAGGCCTCAATATCCAGGATCTACAAGGAACTCAAATGAAGTGAAAGGAAAAAACAAAAACAAAACAAAACAAAAAACCAAACAACCCCATTAAATAGTGGGCAAGGGACAGGAACAGACACTTCTCAAAAGATGACATATAAGCAGCCAATAGACACATAAAAAAATGTTCAGCTTCTCTAATCAGCAGAGAAATGCAAATCAAAACGACAATCAGATACCACCTAACTCCAGTAGGGATGTCTATTGTTAATAAGTCAAAAACAATAGGTGCTGGCATGGCTGCAGAGAAAAGGGAATGTTTCTACACTGTTGGTGGGAATGTAAGCTAGTTCAGCCTCTATGGAAAGCAGTGTGGTGATTCCTAAAAGAACTAAAAATTGGTCTTTCATATGATTCAGTAATCCTTCTGAGAAAATACCTGGAGAAATATAAATTGCTCTACCAAAAATTTTCCTGCAAATGCATGTTTATTGCCACACTATTCACAATAGCAAAAACATGGAACCAACTCAGCTGCTCATCAAAAGTGGACTGGATAAAGAAAATGTGGTACATATACATGATGGAGTATTATACAGTCATAAATCCGAACAAAATCATGGCCTACACAGCAACTTGGATACAGTTGGAGACCATCGTACTAAATGAACTAACACAGAAACAAAAAACTGAATACTGCATGTTCGCACTCATAAATGGGCCCTGGTCACTAGCCATATTAGCACAAGGGTGGGATTGGCAATTGCTGGACACTGCTAGGGGAGGGGGGCGGGGAAGGGAGTAGGAGATATATGACACACAAAGAATTACCTGATCCACTACCAGAGGGAGTGAGGGTCACCTAGAAGCCCAAACATCACCTGCCTGCAGCCTACCTATATAGTAAATTCTCTCTTGTACCCCACAACTCTAAAATAAATAAATTAAATAAAATATTTCTATGTTAATCCTACAGTTTTTCATTCTGATCTCCAACACCCCTTAATAATTACAAACTCTCACTTATGAGATCATTCAGCTTAGTTTTGCGGGGGAGGAAAACTCTGGACATTTAAGTTTCTTAAATATACCTTCAACCTTATTCCATCTGATCATAACTTGTAAATAGTCTCTTTTAGATGAAACCTCACATTATAAAAGTTGAATAATTTTTATTTTCAAACATATACTATATAAGTTTGATGTCACCTTACCATTTTATAATAGACACGTTGAAATGGCTCCATCATGCATTGCAAGGTCACGTTCATCTTTTTTTTTTTTTTTATTAGGGTATTATGGGGTACAGTTAGGGGTTAGGCATACAAAAATGCTTCATTCAGGCACCCTTGATGATAAGAGGTGTCTCCCCATCCCCAGACAGATATTTATCACCATTAATCCCATCGCCGCCCCCCCCAAAGTTTCCCACCATACCTAGAGTTGTATGTTCAATACTAGTCACAATAGCAAAATCATGGAACTAAGCTATGTGTCCACCATCAATTGACTGGATAAAGAAAATGTGATATATATATATGTGTCTATGTGTGTGTGTGTGTGTGTGTGTGTGTGTGTGTGTGTATGTATGTATGTATATATGTATATATATGTGTGTGTGTGTGTATATATATATTGCTAAGCTTAATGGCCATAAAGATAGAAATAATAGACACTGGGGACACCAATAAGAGAAGGGTTGGGTAGTGGGATAGGGCTCAGAAACTGTCTATTGGGTACAATGTTCAATATCTGGGAAATGAGCCACTTAAGACCCAATCCTCACCACTACACAATATGCCTGTGTAAGACACATGCTTGTGTATTCCCAAATCTAGAATAAATACAGAAAAATAAAATTATTTTTCCTAAAAAAAGAATTATCTGTATTTTGTTTGGTGCCTCGCAATATTTCACGATGTCTGAGTGATAATATATTTGGATACATACAGGATTTATTTCCATTTAATATTTTCTATATCAAAGTATATCCATAGATTAAATAAAATAAACCACATTTTCACAGTTTAATTTTCAGATGAGTAAAATTAAGCATCAGAGTCATAGACTCTTTTAAGAGTTAAATTACTTATTTCCTATGAAAGATAATTAACAGCTATTAAGCTTACATAAAGTTTAGGAAATATAAATAACCACAACAACAAGAAGCAAAGGGTTTAAAAATCAGGAAACCATTCTATATTATAGCATTGCCTCATATTTTTGAGACAAAAACAAGTATCTACATATGATAAGGGCATAGCAGTTTTAGTGATAATTTGAAAATCTATAATTTCAATTACTGTGGAATTATAAGGTTTATTCCCTTAAGGCTTTGATTGATGGTAAGTGAAAAAAGGAGAAACCGCTAAGCATGCTATTATAGAAATAATTAGAAACTTTTAATTATTTCAAGGATAGCAACTTCATTATTTTTAGAAAAAAAAAGTATCTTTGGCCTTTAGGAAAATAACTGTATCATCGATTGATGCATCATCATGGTACATTATTAAATAAAGTAGAAACAGCCTTTTATTTTCTTAGGGAGAACTCATAGACTTAAATGCTTCCAGAAATTAAGATAAATGATCATTTTGAAGGGGGAAATTTTCCCATTGCAAAATATATATTCAAAGCTTTCTTAGAGATATTACTTGCTTTGAAAATGAAGTGTCTGATGAGGCATGTCTATAATTAGGAAACATTAGATAAACTCTTCTCATCATAGAAACACATCAGAACAAGGATTTCACAGTAAATCAGAATTTCACTATCGTTATATGATAAGCTCTTCTGTATTACTCAGTAAATCATAAAGTGTGACAATAGGGACACTCAATAAGCTCCTAAGAACTGCATAATAAATCATGAAATTTCACAGTAACTTGCACAATAAGCTCAACTGTATTAGTCTCTAAATCATGGGCCTTCACAATAAAGTTCCATAAAGAATTTCTTTTTTCTTCACTATTTCTGCTTTTATTATGGGCATTTATCAGCGAAAGGTAAGTCTTCCAATAAACGGAAGCCCTTCTTCCTCAAATTAGCTACAGCCATATGCTATTGAGAAAATTACATATAATTTGTGTGAGAGAGAAAGCAAGTTACAAATTTCATAAATATTAATAAAATAAAATTAATTCCAGAAACATCTTTGATATATGACCATGATATAGAATTCATTAATTTAGAGTAGATATTTTATTTAAAAATTATTTAAAGGGAGTTCATATTTAACCATGTGTACCAAGTGTTGTAGAAAAATACATTAAACATAATGACAAGAGACAGTTAAGTGCAAATAATCACAATTAACATAATTATATAGTGTGTGTGAAGAGAGAGGTGAGAGATGCTTACATACAATATTCTAAAAAGTGTGTTTATTCTCTTATCTTGATGGCTGAAAAATGTAATTAAACTTTTAATAAAGCTAGAAGTGGAGGAGTATGCTTATAATCCCAGCAGATTTTGAGACTAGGGCAGGAGGATACTGGGGCAGGAGGATACTTCAGCCCAGGCAGCAAATCAAGACCACATTTCTACAAACATATAATAAATCCTGACATGGTGGCATAGGTCTGTAGTCTCAGCTCCTCAGAGAGGGTGAGGCAGGATGGTCACTTGTGCCCAGGAATTTGGGGATACTGTGAGCAATGATCATGACACTGAACTGCAGACATGATGAAAGAGTGAGAGACATCTCTAAAAAATCATATGAATAAAAATTCTGAAAACTTTTAATAATTTGAAAATTTGCTGGGCACGATGGCATACACCTGTAGTTCTACCTACTTAGGAGCCTGAGAGAAGAGGAACATTTGAGTTCCAGAGTTTGGGTTCAGCCTGGGAAACTTAACAAAATCCCATTTCCAAAAAATATATAATAAAAAATAATTTGGAAATGTATTTGACAGATATAATGTGACATGTAAAATAGAAGTTAAATACCCACTGGATTAAAATTCTATTTCGATTGCTTAGATTATAAGCAACTGAACACAATGACTTATATTATCTAAATATCAATTTCCTTGTTTTTACAATTACTTTCAGAAAATTTATTAGTGATTTTTTTCAAGATCATATTTTAAGGAAATAGCAAAAGTGAGAAGATTGAACATGAATATGGGCATTCTGTACTAAATAGTGCTTAGAAATATTTTATCTTTTTAAAAGTCTATATATATTTTTTCAAACTTTAAATGTAGGTAATTTAAGAAAAGAAATAATATGTGTACAAAACAATGAGATTTGTTCCTAGTTTTTTATCTAGAATTATTAAAACCTGTTACCTCAAATAAGCTAAGGAAGATGTGTCAATAATAAGGAGAACATGACTCTATGCGTAGACTAAGAAGACAGAAATCTTCTTACTGAAGATGTCAACATCACTGGAGAGGAAGCTCTGTGGCTTTGGTTTCATGGAGAAAAATTAAGGAGTACTGATCTTGTGTTAGAATTTCATTGAACTACTGCACCCCCTCACACACACGCATAAACACATAAATAGTTTACTTATGTTCTGATAGATTACATAAATTATTTTCTCTGAAAATAAATCACTGAAATTAGAAATTCTGCAGAAGTTCAGATGTGATCCAAGAAAAGTCATCATTACCACATCCACTAAAAAATACATTCTTTGATAAGAAGAAGAGCTAGACCTTAAAATATTCTACTTTGGGTCCAATAATGAGTAGCCAAAAGAAACTAACAGTTGCTACTATTTTCTTTTTGTTCTCTACACCAAATAATTTGGATTTCACATCTCTTTTTGTTTTTGAAATTGCTTGATATTGAGAGATCAATTTAGTAGGACCTTTTAATTTCCATAGCAAATTAAAACTTTAATTCTTCTAGATATTCCAATCTAAAAGCTTCTTTTAACAGTTCTTAAAAGCCATCATTTGAAAACAATTGAGAGAAATCATTGTATCAATTAACATCACTGTAAAATAAAGATGATCTTACACAAATGTATATATACATACACATACTTCATAAAGAGAAAGAATTACCTGGGATACTTTAATCCTGTGTATAATAGTCTATTTTTACACATAAATAGATTATTATCTCATGTTCAATACTGCTTATTATATTAAAGAAAATATCAGTAACTACGTTGCTACCCACTCTTTACATCTTTTTTTATTTTAAAAGATAATCTAATTTTATCATAAAGTTAAGTAAATATATGACACAGTTATATGGATTGATTGCGTCTTGTTTTCATTTATTACTATTGGATAAGTTTTTAAAACACAGGAATGTTCTGATCAGAATTGAAGTAGCATATTCTAAATTACAAATATAAAAATGGGGTGAATTTTTAATAAAACTGTATATATGTGGAAAAAAACAAAATTGACTCAATTTTAAAAGTTCATTTTGTAAAATTCTAAGGAATACTAGAAAAATTAATATGAAGGGATTATGAATTTGTAATTAATCATTATTATGATTCTTTGAAAAGCTTTGAAACATTTAAATAAATCCCACTACATTTTCACTGTAGTATTAATATATCTACACCATAAAATATCAAAACCTTTAAGATAACACAAAAAATCTAAAGTAGATGACTTATCAGTTCACCTAGGTGATATTAAAATCCAGACAGTAAACATAGAACTCAGCGCGAGTTGATGTCAAGAATATTAACAAAGAAAATGGCATAATTAATATTCTCAAAGTCCCACATGTAATATTTCTATTTTGGCAAAGCTAGAAAAGATGTCAAAACTACGAGCTTCTAATTTTGAAAGGTTTTATTTTATTTTTCAAAATATGTTGAACATTGCAGCATTTCAAAAAAGTAAACAAAACCCCTTATTCACTATAAATATTTTGATATTTGCATTTTGTTTCAGTATTTCACTCAATATAATGAATCATTAAAATTCAATCCATGCACATCCACTTTCAGCCAAGATAGATTAGTTCCATTTCCCCTAGGTTATCCCTCTTAACAAGTAAAAAGCCCTGGACATAACATACTAAATAAGCAAAAGAAGACTCTGAAAGTTGGAAAGAAGTAAACTTCCTAAGGACATAAGGACTTGAGGAATGACACAGCGTTGAATTCCTTATGGTTGCTTTTTCTTTTCTATCTATCTTACGGCATTATAGAGGCCTTCAGCATCAAACTAACAGACACAGAACAACAAAACTCTTAAAAAAGCCTTTGCTTCTTAGCTGAAGTAGAGGAAAATGGTGGCTTCACAACAGAAAACTTTTTGCTAATAATGGTCCTACTCTAGCCAAGCATCAACATAACATTGACATTTTATTCATGATTTTGGTGAGTCTAAACATAAAGCATATTTTTAACCTCACTTACTTGCTTGGTAGAAGCAGACATGTTGGCTTCCTGTACTGTGTAGTGCTGGGCAACAGAATGGAAGCTGATCTTTCTGAGGAAGGAAATGTTGCTCCAATCTCATGCCAACATATTTTCAGCGAAGTACAGTGAGTGAGTAGCTGAGCCTCTACCATCAATAAGACAATGAAGCAATATAAGCAGGAGTTGGTTACCACTCCTCTTCACTGAACCCTTCCATATTGTTTACAGGCAACAACAGTGAGCTGAACCACCTCATCCACTTGATATCACCAAGACTGAACTCAGGGCTAGGTGATTTAGGGCCAGTCAGAACACCAGTTGCCTCCAATCCTGATGTCAGCTGATTTCAATAGGAAGTTAAGCCTCTAGTCCTACCCAGCATCAAAAATTATAAAATGAGGAAATGGAAGATGAGGCTAAATGACACTTTCATTCTATCTGTGTCCATGTGGAACTCAGCAACAAGCTGAATTTCTGCCTTTACCCTACAGCAAGGAAGAAATGAACAACATAACCAAACAACAAAATCTAATTGCTATTTATAGAACATTCTACCCAACTACATTTTTTTAGTGCTCATAAAACATAGACACCAAATTGTAAGTTAAAACAATAAATAAACTTAAGAATTTTTAAATTATATAGTTTTTTTTTCCTGACCATAATGGAATCATACTAAAAATCAAAATCACAAATCCCCTGAAAATGTTTTACGGCATTAGAAATTAATATATTTCTAAATAATGCATGGGTCAAAGGAAATCACCAAGGAAATTTAAAAATATACACAGAACTGAATGAAGATAATAATACAGCAAATCAAAATAAGTGGGATGCAGTTAAAGCAGTGCTGAGAGTAAAATTTATATCACTAAATGTTTACCATTATAAAAGACAAAAGTCCTCAAGTTGATAATACAAGTTTTTTTCCTAAAGAAACTAAGAAGAACAAAATAAACTCCCAAAATAAAAAAGGAAATAATGACTCAGTAGAAATCAATGAAATTGAAAAGTGGAAACCCATAGAGAGGAGGAAATAACTACTTCCTTGAAAAAAAATTATAAAACTTTAATGACACTAACAACTATAAGAAGACATAATTTAACACTTGAACATTAAATAAAAATACCACTTTAGTTATTGCAGCTGTCATAAAGTTAATAAAAGAATGCTAGGAACAATTTTACACACATAATTTCAATGACTCAGAAAAATGGACACTTTCTTTGAAAACTAAAAACTACTGAAACATACTCAGATGAAATAAACAATGTAAATATTGAATTTATAGTTAAAATCTTAAGAAATTCTCCAGGATTAGATTGTTTTACTGGAGAATTCTATTAGACAATTACAGAGGAATTAAACATACGTTTCCACGGTTTCTTATAGAACATAGACGATAAGGGGCCACTTCCCTCCTCATTTTTGAGGGCAGTATAACCCTGATACCAAAGCCAGAGAGGATATTTTTTTATAAAAAAAGGAAACTGCAAAATAGTATCTCTCACAAATATAGACGATAAAATCATTAAAATTACATTAGCAGCTGGGTTCGGTGGCTCAGCCTGTAATCCGCGCCTCGGGAGGCTGAGGTGAGTGGATTGCCTGAGACTGCGGGTTCGAGACCCACCTGGGCAGGCGAAACGTCATCTCTACAATAAATCAAAAAAATTAGCCGGGCGTGGTAGCGCACGCCTGTAGTTCCGGCTACTCGGAAGGCTGAGGCGAAGGATCGCCAGAGCCCAGCAGGTCGAGGCTGTGGTGGCCGGGAGCTACCACTGCACTCCCGTCTGGGCGACGGATTGATAAATCAACACAAAAAAAAAAAAAAAAAGAAAAAAAAAAAAGATTACATTAGCAAATCAAA
>CAUYQG010209477.1:0-10200 GCA_963574415.1 Tarsius wallacei
TTCAACAAAAATTCATTCTGGTGTTTTTACCTAGAAGAAAAAAAAAACAAAAAAAAACAAAGCGAGACTCCCAACTCAAAAAAAAAACACAAAAAACAAAAAAAAACAAAGCGAGACTCCCAACTCAAAAAAAAAACACAAAAAACAAGTCTGACCATGTGAAAAGAGAGGTTTTCTTGGATGTGGGTTTTTCTGAGCTGCCCAACTCTCAAATCAGCCGCGAGGTGTATCCAAGTGCCGTGGCTGCTGAGCCACTCCTGTCCCTCCTGTCTTCTCTGCCCATGTGGCCACTACCCACCTCTTTTTCCTGCCCTCTGCACTGCCGCTGTAGGGTGAGGCCTGGGGTTGCTATCCCTGTTCCCCACCACAGCCATCCTGAGGCCCTCCTGAAATGTAGTCTGATTATGTCCCAGTGCGGCCTCAAAACTCTCCGCCAGCTCCTTCCTACAAGCGCCCAAGCCGCTGATACCAGCCCTGCTACTTTTCCTGGCATGAAACCCACACTTGTATTCGGGGTACTTCTTCAACATGCCCCATGACTGGGCACTATTTTGTGCTCATACATGCTGATCGCTCCGCCCTCCGCTGCCCTGTTGCCGGTGTGTGTTGCTGGTCAGGCTCCCAGGCAGCTTTCAGTTATCCCTCCATGGCCCTTTCCTATGAGTCTTCCTGAGTCCTCCCTTGGAGTAGGCTCCCACTGTCTGCTTGCTGGTATGCATGTCCTCCCATGCTGGTCTGTGTCTATACTTGCTGGCCAGGCAGTGCCCCGCCCTTTCAGGCCTATTTGCCATCTGGGGGTGGAGTCTATGGAAAACAACCTCCTTGTACACACAATTTCAAAGCAGCCACTACAATAGTGTATTGATATTGATATAATAATAATATAGTCATTGTGACAGGGGAGAAATAGTAGGATGGTGCTTTGTAATAAACCATGCATTTTAGCATTGAAATGCTCAGCCCCAGGAGAAGCTGTGTTGAAGCCCAGTAGTCCTCACACCATGTGTAAGTCACTGAAAGTCTGGCAGCTGCAGACCAGGGTGTAATGCCATTAACAGGTCTTGCCATTAACAATATGGTCAGGCCAGGTGCGGTGGCTCAAGCCTGTAATCCCAGTACTTTGGGAGGCCAAGGTGAGAGGATTGCCTGCACTCAGGGATTTGGGACCAGCCTGGGCAACTTGGTGAGACCTTGTCTCTCCAATCAAAAAAAAAAAAATCGGGTGTGTTAGTGCATGCCTGTAAGTCCAGCTACTTGGAAGGCTGAGGTGGAAGGACTGCCTGAGCCCATAAGGTCAAGGCGGCAGTGGCCATGAGCATGCCACTGCACTCCAGCCTGGACAACAGAGTGACTCAAAAAAACAAAAAACCAATATGGTCCTCTGTGTGGAGAATAACTCTTAGAGAAGTTCTGATCACAACATAACCCTCTCTCAATTTACATGGAAGGTGCATTTCTGAAAAATTCAGTGTAGAGTAAATCCATGCAAAAATTACTATTTTATACATAAAATTGGTTATAGGCTTTGAGTCTTTTACACGTTTTTCACTTACAAGTCCAAGGAGACATCTGAAAGTTGGGAGGAGGAGGACAGGTCATATTTGGTGGTGCGGGGCTGTGTGAATAGCCCTCTGTCTGCCATGTGCATCCCCCGGCTTCAGATCCTCCACCTCAGCCCCTGCCCCTGAATTCCGCACACTGTTGCCTGCGACAGGCATTCAGTCAGGGTTTCTTGACTCTAAGAAAATTAATCTTGTGAATGTCCTTGCCAGCCTTCAGGAATCTCCAGTGACATGTATTGTTATAAAAATGGCTCTAATGGGGGAGAGCCGTGTACACAGGTAGGGGCTGTAAATGTTTTCCTAGTGATCTGGTAAACTCAAGCCAGAGCCTGCCCCTCATAACATGACTACAACAGGTGCGGGTGGTGGGTGGGGGCATGGTCTGTGTAGCAGCCGTGGGCGTCGGGTCACGTGCCGTCTGTTTGCAGTGTTTGTGGGCTACCTGTGCATCGTGCTGCTCATGCTGCTGCTGCTTATCTTCTGGATCGCACCGGCTCACGGGCCCACCAACATTATGGTCTACATCAGCATCTGCTCCTTGCTGGGCAGTTTCACCGTGCCTTCCACCAAGGGCATCGGGCTGGCGGCCCAGGATATCTTGCATAACAACCCATCCAGCCAGAGAGCCCTCTGCCTGTGCCTGGTGCTCCTGGCTGTGCTGGGCTGCAGCATCATCGTCCAGTTCAGGTACATCAACAAGGCGCTGGAGTGCTTCGACTCCTCAGTGTTCGGGGCCATCTACTATGTCGTGTTCACCACACTGGTCCTGCTGGCTTCAGCCATCCTCTTCCGGGAGTGGAGCAACGTGGGCCTGGTGGACTTCTTAGGGATGGCCTGTGGATTCACAACTGTCTCCGTTGGGATTGTCCTTATACAGGTGTTCAAGGAGTTCAATTTCAACCTTGGGGAGATGAACAAGTCTAATATGAAAACAGACTAGGATGCGACATGGGTTGGCTGGCCTAAGGAACAGGCATTGGAGGTGGTTTCCGACCCTGATTGGATATGAAGTGGAAGAGACCCTTTCTCTGGTGTTAGAGTTGCCTGTGTACTGACGGATGGTCTGCTGGACTGTGGGGAGCAAGGCCTAGCTCCAGTGTGGAGGCTAGCCTTCTGCAGCCCAGAGTTGCCCAACAGTTGCCTGGGCACCATCTCTCTCTAATGAGGTGAATCTCATTCTTATTTCCATTAACCTGGAAGCTTTCATAAGTACTCTTTTCTTTTAAAACATTTTAACATTATTCAAACAGAAAAAGACAGGGGGTTCTTAGATTGGTTTGGAAATGAGAGAAATTGTCGTGAAGCCAGCTCTGTACAGTGAATAGGTTAGTTGCATTAAGCATGTGTAACATTCAAGTTTGTCATCCAAATAAGAGGCGTATATACTGAATTGTTCTTAATCCTCTAACAAGTTGACTCTCCCCATTCACCCACCCATCCCAAGACATAGTAATAGTAAATAGAGACGAGTTCAGGACATGACGCAATGTTCCATTGGAGGGTGACTTTTCAACAGCTCAATCAATTTCAGTGCCTTTTTATCACTTGAATTATTAACTTATTTTGACTATTACTGTGTGTATGTTCTCTTAGATTAGAATAATGCAACTTCCTTGATTATGCTTTAACATTTCAATATTCAAGTTACAAATGTGTAAAGCAGTTAGAAATAATACAGTCATGCATCACTTAATGCAGGGATACATTCTGAGAAATGTATTGTTGATTTCATTGTGCAAACATCAGAGTGCACTTACACAAACCTGGATGGTATAGCCTATTACACACCTAGACTGTATGGTATAGCTTGTTGATCCTAGGATACAAACCTTTGCAGCATGTGACTGTAATGAATACTGTAGGCAACTGTAACACAGTGGTATTTGTGTATCTAAACACATTTAAACATAGAAAAGGTACAGTAAAAATATATGCAGTCTTCCTTGACAGAAATTTTGTTATGCAGCGCATGACTGTATGTTCACTGGAAGACAGTCCAGACTAAAGACACGTTAGTGCAAATGACCGGTTTAGCATGTAGCTATTGTTTAATTAAAGATAACTGATTTAAGTAGCATGAGATACTTTGTGTCCAGTCTATGTAATTGGGATCTAGTATCAAATATGTCCACATTCTCTATCAACAAGCCATTCTGATGAAATACATGATTTGATGTAAGGCTGTTAAATGAGAGAGGAACTGTTCAAAAGCACATATATTGAGTGCCTATAATACCGGGACAAGTTAAAGGGCACAACTGAGCTTAGGCTAGTTTTTACAAATTGGAACACATAGTTTTAAAAATAATTTCTAACAAAAATGGAAACAGTGTAGCCTTTCCTTGTTATTTGAGATGGCAAGGTGTCCCCGTTTCTCACCTAACCTCTCATTACATGTCCTAAATGCAAAATAGCCATTAATTATGCCAGTATTTGAATCAAAGAGATTATTATTTTATGTACGTAACCTTCCATGTGTGTATCAAGTGAGAACAAAGCATGAAGTGATGCAGTATGTCATCAGGCCATCTTGAACTCCATTACCACATTTCATCTCAGTCAGGAACGTGCCAAGCAGAAAGACAGGACTGAGTTGAGTCGATGGGGTGAAACAGAACTTAACATTTTATAATATCCAATTAAAGTTGCTCACTAGTAAAAAGCAGTTTCCAGGCAAAAAGAACATTTTATAAAAGTAAAGATTCCCTAAAGTGTCGAACAAAGAGGCCGAGTAGAGACTCGTTTAGCAGAGAGGAAAATACCTTTATGAATTTAAAGTACATGTGATGATCATAGATTGTCAGTGACTTGTGAACTAAGAGCAGCAACAAAATTAATTTAAAAAATTTTAAATCTTATGTTAACTGATGGTAAATACATACTCAAAAGTCCATTGCCCTTCTGATCAGCTTCTGCGGTTTATTTTTTATCATCAGTATTTTTAGGAATGCAGGTCTTAATTTACTGAACTTTCCGAAAAGATAGTAAAGCAGTATCAATATACTTTTAGGCATAAAAATAGTTTCCTATGTAGGAGAAAGCTTACCTAAGACATTTGAGATATTTAAAGAATACATGTGGCTGTACAAGTATAATGAGAAAGTCCATGTGTCATATGGAGATTGTCATGTTTGTTTTTGCTACAGCTTTCATATGAAGCTGAGTTGAAATGCAGCTATTAGTATACCTTATTATATCTCAGAGGTAGTCTTTTTCAAATGATCTTTCCTATGGTATTTTTAGAGCAAGACAAAATCTCAAAATACTAGTAGTTCCTCTCCTCTTAACAATGACTGGTCCTGGAACAGCATCTCGCAGGTATACATCTGTTCACCAGATGCTTCAATGGGATACTTAGCTTCTGAACAAAGTTTATGTCATCCATTGTTTTTCAAGCGTGTGACACTTGAAATGATATGACCAATGGTTTCAACAGCCTTTTTTCTTTTTCAAATTTCACGTAGAGCATAGACCTTCTGACTTAATAGTATTCATTTTACAAATTTATGTTTTCATAATTCATTTGAAAATGCAGAGAAAAAAGTCCCGAGGTGAAAGCCTTGGGGGATAGCCTAGTATGGAAATGGATCACTTATCGGTCACCCCAAAAGTAAATGCATATGAAACATTTTCATTATTATACTAGTCTTTGTAAAAAATACCTATTGTATACTTGTTTTCAAGCCTCCTCTAAAATCAAAGCTTTTTCATCAGTTTGCAGATTTACTCTTGATAGATATTTAAGTAAGCCATTTCTCTCCTACTTGAACAATGCCTTGTTTTTTCATCTGAATCTCTGCATTTGGAAAGACTGCTTCCTGTTCTGCTCATCGATCAAATTTAGGGCCAGTTGAGAAGTCTAACCCACTCCTAGCTCCAAGAGGCTACCCTGGAGCATTTTGCTGGTCTGCAAGACCACACCATCTCTGTGGAGAAAGTTCTGGAGGGGGAGGGCAGTCTGCTCTGCTCCCTGCCACCCATGGAATGTGGCACTGCCCATACTGGGAACTTTGGTGAGGAACCTGTTTTTTTGGGGGCCTTGCTCATCACTTAGACTCTTATCATGGTTTTTACGTATTATAATGTTAGTGAAATATACTTCGCTGCTCTTTGTTTAGCAATAAGAAATATTGTTGTGTCCTACTTTTCAAGTCAGTTTGCTGCACTCAGTTGTATTTCCAGAAGTTCATACCAGCAGTAATATGTTGGTCACAGTTCTTCTTCTTTGGGTTTTACGTGTGTTTTCATTAGAAGAGAGCACTATGCAAACGTGCAATTGTCTTTCATCTTCCTTCTTCCTAAACGGCTCTTTGTAAATACTGTGCTCAACTTTTAGAAGCCAGTGCCTAGATATCTGACAGGCCCTGGAGATGCAGTGTCTCCTTGGCATAGACAAACACTCAGACCATGGAAATAAGTGTGATGCACACAGGCCGCCTACCTGCGACATAATCCATTTCCAAGTAGCTTAACTAGTCTAGAAGAGAATGCTCTGGTGGTTCGCAGAGCCATGCCTATCTCTTGTCTCTAATGCCTGCTTGATTCTGACTTAGGTTTCCTGTGATGGAATAGGAAACTAGAAAGAGAAGAACATTTCAGTTTAATATCTGTTCATAACTGTGTGGACTAGCTTTTGTGTTCGGGAGGAGTTTCCTTTTCAGAGTGACTGACACCATGGAGGTTGTTCACCCATCAAAAAGGATTGGATGGACTCTTGGTGTTCCACCTTCTCAGGGACCAAAAATGTGTCAATAAGTCCTCAACATTGACCTTCTTCCAAGAAAATGTCCGTGTTCATTTTTCATAGGTTTTACTTATATTCATAGTTAGATTTGTTAACTTGAGTTGGAAAGAAAAGACCAATTTGTATATCAGTCACACCACAAGACAGTTTATCATATAAAAATACCTCAATTTTTTGTATTCCTCACTTCCACCTCAATTCTACTAGTGATGAATTTTAAGGATCTGTCCTTTAGCTTACAGGTGATTTTTCACATCTGACCAGATTCTTGTACCTCCATTGTATACTTGAAAAGATTAAGAATTATAGGAACAGTGATGAGAATTTGGCCCAATACCACTCATTTTCATACATATTTCTCACATGCAACAAAATAATTATATTTTAAGAAATTGTAACTTTGTTACATCAAAAAATGTTGTCTAGTAAAAAGTTGATATTCAGAACAAGGATCATGTAAATAATCATCTATTTCAAGTGTACCCAACATGATTAAAAAGCAGTGTCTAGGGCCCAGAGCATGAGCCAGGGAGAAAGATTTCTTTCTTCTTTTCTCTGTTTTTCCCTGAATTGTGCAAATATAGGTGAGTCACTTAACCATTCTCTTTTTTTGAGTTGGAGTCTCACTCTGTCACCCAGGCTGAAGTGCAGTGGCACGGTCACGGCCACTGCAGCCTTGACCTGCTGGGCTCCGGCGATTCTTCCGCCTCAGCCTTCCAAGTAGCTGGAACTACAGGGATGCACACTTGGTTAATTTTTTTTTTTTTTTTAATTGTAGAGACGAGGTCTCGCCAAGTTGCCCAGGCTGGTCTTGAATCCCTGGGCTCAGGCAACCCTCTCGCCTCCACCTCCCAAAGTGCAGGGATTACCGGCATGAGCCACTGTACCCAGCTACTTAACCTTTCTGTGCCTCAGTTTTTCTACCTCTGAAGGGGTGGGATCATTCTCCAAATTGATTGCTTCTAAAATGCTGGCACTTTGAACAGTGTTCAGGTGACCTCCAATGAGCACCATGTTTAGAACTGTTTTGGGGGTGACATGTTGGAAACTTGCTTGCACTGACTGTGGAGTCTGCTGAGGACTGAGCTGCAGAGCACACAGCTTTGAGCACTGAGCAAAGGAGGTACTGGGTGTAGAGTTTGCATGATTCCATGAAGCTTTAATTTTCCTTTATTTTTATTTTAAAAGGAGGGGTTTTATATATTATATTGTAAAATATGGAAACTAAATGGGAACTTTAAAAGCTTCTCTGTAGGTCTGTGTCCTGCAGAAAATTTAATGGCCTGTAAATCACACCAATTCTGTTGCACTGAATTTGTCATGAATTATGCTGAACTTCCTGCTTCCAGGCAGCTCAACCCTGACGATGAACTGACACCAAGTGAATATCAGGCGCTCCCAAACCACTAGTGCCAAAGGGTCACGTTGAAAAGTATTTCTTTTATTTGTCAGACTAAAATAATTGGCCCCTCCACTCCCTTAGTGTTTTTGCATTTTACAAAAATTTAAGAGTATCGTTTCTCAGGAGCATTCCTGAGTATTTTGCCTTTTTAAAGGATAATTTTTTTGTAAGATGAAATATAATTATGAAGGAGAGGAAGATGATGACAATGTCAAATGTTGATTTCATAAAAGTTCGTTTATGTAAATGTATCAGAGGAGCCTTCAATTACCATATACACACATTTGTCAGTGGCTAGGGCTTGCTTATGTTTTGCTTTATAGAAGTAGTCATAGCATGTGTAATTGCCTTATGTAAATAAAAAGGCTATTTATTAAGTTTTCCAGTAATATTTATTAATATGTATGTGTTTTAAAATAAAATAACTTATTTCTAGGTGAATACTTGTTGATTTTTTTTCTCCTTTACATGAAGAGTTTTTGTAGTCTCAGGTTCTAAATCATCCCACTTCCTCAAATTTTCCTATTTTCTTTGTAGAAATGAACAGTTTAGGTCTTCCTAACAATGTAGAAAATGCCTACCTGTGCATCTTTCTTAAGGGGCAAATCCATGATGTGTGAAGAAATTCACCATCCTGTAACTATCTCCTGATCCAATGAAATGCTGGTATGAAAGAAAATCAGCTCTATTTTAATATGTTAATACCTTTTTATATATTTTTGAGTCGCATATAATATACCATTTTGCATTTTAGAAAATTAGATTCATACGTTTTTCACACTTCAGAGTATCATCAGAAATCTTGCCACTCATCTTTAATGTCCTATAGGTTATTTTATTAAATACAAAACATATTTCATTTGAGTAAGAAGATTTTCTTATCCTCTGACAAAAAGATTATTTATATTTTGATTAAAGCATACTTATACAGAAATCAGGAACAAACATTTTATGAAATGTTTCTATGGGAAATCCTTTCCAGACAGGTTTTAGGGGCTGTGAAATGTATTCATGCCAAATTCTGTAGTTGTTCATCAAAAACTTGCCCTGGTTGGCTACTCCCATAACCGTGAGTGCTAGCTGCTAGCCAAGCATGGTGGCTGTTGACGCAAGTTCCAGCTGAGGTGAGAGGTGAGAGTGGAACTGGACCATGGCCAAGATAGGAGTGATACCAATCAAGTCACAGACACAATAAGTCCATGTGGAACAACTGAGGTGATGGACCAGAGGATGAGGAAAGGTCAAAATAGGTTGCCCATCTATAAAATGGAAACTTTTTTATTTTTGGCAAAAACATTTGGGGGATCTCAGCATCTTCTCTGCCACCATAACTTGTCATACTTCTTCACTGCATTAGTTTTCTACTGCTGACCTAACAAGTTATAACCTGGTGGCTTATAACAACACAAATTTATCATCTTAAAGTCTAGAAGTTAGAAATCCAACATAGGCTTTACTGGGATACGGTGTGGGCAGAAATACATCCTTCTGAAGGCTACAGGGGAGAATCCATTCCCTATCCTTTTCAGTTTCTAGAGGCTGACCTCATGCCTTGCCTCGTGGCTTCTTCCTCCATCTTCAAAGTCAGCAATGTCACCCCTCTCTGACCATTATTCCATCATCACAGCTCATTCTCTGACTCTGACATTCTTGCCTCCCTCTTGCAAAGACCTTTGTGATTACTGTGGGCCCATATGGACAATCCAAGATCATTTTCTCAACTTGGAATCCTTACCGTAATCACACCTGCATTGTCCCTTATGCCATATAGGGTCACATAGTCACAGATTTCAAGGGTGAGGACATGGACATATTTAAGTCCATTATTCTGCCTGCCACATCCAATTATCATTTCGCCCAGTGAGGCAATTATTAAAAGCCAACCTCTAGCTTTTTTTTGAGACAGGGTGTCTTGCTCTATTGTCCAGGCTATAGTGCACTGACACAATCATAGCTCACTGCAGCCTCAAACTCCTGGATTCAAGTGATCCTCCTGCCTCAGTCTCCTGAGTAGCTGGGACTACAGGCACACACCACTGCGCCTGGCTTATGTTTTTAATTTTTTTGTAGAGACATGGTATTACTTTGTTGCCCATGCTGGTCTCGAACTCCTGGGCTCAAGAGATCTTCCGACCTTGGCCTCCCAAAGTGCTGGCATTACAGGTATTAGCTACCATGTCCAGCCTATGGCTTCTAATGGATAGCCTAGTGTTCTACCTAAATTCACTTTGAGTTATTCCTATCTTTTTTTTTTTTTTGAGTTGGAGTCTCACTCCGTGGCCCAGACTGGAGTGCAGTGGCCGCTCCCGGCCACCGCAGCCTCGACCTGCTGGGCTCCGGCGATCCTTCCTCCTCAGCCTTCCAAGTAGCTGGAACTACAGGCGCGCGCTACCACACCCAGCTAATTTTTTGATTTATTGTAGAGATGAGGTCTCACCAAGTTGCCCAGGCGGGTCTCGAACCCGCGGGCTCAGGCAATCCACTCACCTCAG